>JAQZBX010077644.1:0-14244 GCA_029593785.1 Cabassous unicinctus
AAAAAAAAAAAAAAGATATCATGTGTTCCTTGATGAAAATATTTGATAGTAAAGATTTGATCATCTATAAATTCAGTGTTATGGGATTTTTTTTTAAGTCATCAAGATAATTCTAAAATTCATCTGAAAGAGTAAAGGCACAAGAATGGCCAAGAAACTTTTAAAAACAAGTGTTTTTTACTTATCAGATATCAAAACTTATACTATACAGCCATGGGGGAGGGGGGACTTCAGTATTGGAATAAACACAGACAAATGTATCAGAGGAACAGAACTGAGAATCCAGAAAGAGGCCCTAGGTATATAAGGAAATTCTTGTGGTACTTCAAATATGCACAAGTATGCACAAGTCAATTAATGAAGTTAGGCAAAAGCCTGCCCATTTCAAAAAAAAAATTTTTTTTTTCTTCAAGATTTTATTTATTTATTTATTTATCCCCCCCTGATGCTTGTGCTCGCTGTGTTCATTTGCTGTGTGTTTTTCTGTGTCTGCTTGTCTCCCTTTGTTGGGTTGTCCGGCTGCGTCAGCTCACCACGCCGCGCGGGCTGGCTTGCCTTCACCAGGAGGTCCCGGGAAGCGAACCCGGGGCCTCCCATATGGTAAACGGGAGCCCTATCAATTGAGCCACATCCGCTTCCCTCAAAAAAAATTTAAGTTAGCTCCCTACCTCACACCAGACACAAAAGTAAAGTCCACACAAATTAAAGAGCTAAACGTGAAAAAAAGAACCAAACCTCAAACTAGTAAAGTATTAAAAGAAAATATATGAGGGTTTTTTTTTTTAATAATGGTAGCAGAGATTTCACTAAACACTAATAAAAACAAACTCAAAAGCTACGAAGAAGTGAGATATATGACCACACAAAAAAATTGAAATGTCTACAACTCAACAACAAAAAGACAATTCAATTTTAAAAAGGGGCAAAGGAAATGAATGGACATTTGACCAAAGAAGATAGATAAATGACTGCTTTAGTTTCCCAGCTGCTAAAACAAACACCATACACTGAGTAAGTTTGCTTAAACAATAGGAATTTATTGGCTCACAGTTTTGTGGGTAGGAGAAGTCCAAAATCAAGGTATCAGTGAGGTGATGCTTTCTTCCCAAAGACTGGCATTCTGGGGCTGGCCAACAGTGAACCTTAGTCCTTGGCTTTTCTGTCATATGGCAATGCACATGGTGGCCTCTCCTGCCTTCTCTCTTCATCAGACCTTCACTCTGTCTATAAAGGACTCCAGTAATCCAGATTAAAGCCAAACCTGATTCTGTACGGCCACTCCTTAACTGAAGTAACATCTTGGAGAGAGATTATTTACAACGGATCTATACCCACCAGAATGTGGACCAAGACTAATTTAAGCTTACGTCCAAAGTGGGATACACAATTCAATCCACCACAATGGCCAATAAGCACATTAAAAGATACTCAACACGATTAACTATTAAGGAAATGCAAATTAAAACCAAAAGATACCACTTCACACACACTGGAATAGCAATTATTTCCAAAATAGAAAATAAGTGTTAGTGAGAATGTGGAGAAATAGAATCCTCATACATCTTAGGCAGGAATGTAAAATGGTGCAGCCGCTATGGAAAAGTTTGAAAGTTCTTCAAAAAGTTAAACACAGAACTACCATGTGACCTAATCCTACTTCTACGTACATACCCCAAAGAATCAAAAGCAGAGGCTTGGACAAATATTTGTACACCAATGTATCTTCCACTATTTTACAACAGCATTATTCACAAGAGCCAAAAGGTGAAAGCAACCCAAGTGACCATCAACAGATAAATGGATAAACAAAATGTGGTTACATACCATGAAGTATTATTCAGCCTTAAAAAGGAATGATGGGGAAGCTGATGTGGCTCAGGAGATTGAGCTCCTGCCTACCACATGGGAGGTCCAGGATTCAGTTCCCGGTGCCTCCTGGAGAAGACGAGCAAGACAGCGAGCTGGTGCGACAGGCTGGCACAGCGAGTTGATGCAACAAGATGACACAGCAAGGAGACACAAAGAGGAAACACAATGAGAGAGACAACAAAGTAGGAGTGGAGGTGGCTCAAGCAATTGAGCACCTCTCTCCCACATGGGAGGTCCCAGGTTCAGTTCCTGGCACCCCCTAAAGAGAAGACAAGCAGACATAGAAAGCACACAGCAAATGGACACAGAAAGCAGACAGCAAGTGCAAACAACAAAGGGTGGGGGGAATAAATAAAAATAAATCTAAAAAAAAAAAGGAATGAAGTTTGATACATGCAACAACATGGATATCCTTGAAGACATCATGTTTGGTGAAATAAGCCAGACACAAGAGGAAAGATACTATATGATTGTCTGTATTAGTCAGCCAAAAGGGGTACTGATGCAAAGTACCAGAAATCTGTTGGCTTTTATAAAGTATTTATTTGGGGTAAAAGCATATAGTTACAAGGCCCTAAAGAGTCCAACTCCTCAAAGTTACTTCCTCACAAAACTCCCAAACTCTGTTGCAATGTGTTGAAGCAAATGGCGGGTGACGTCTGTGAGGGTTCAGCCTTCCTCTTCTTCTTAAGGCTCCATGGGCCCAGCTTCTTCCTATCTCAGCTATAGGCTGGCATAGGGCTCATCTCTCTTCCCAGGGCTTGTTTCTTTCCAGGCTTAGATGCTCTGTTCTCTTCACAAGGTCAGCTGTAGACTATCAGGCTCATCTCTCTTCCCGGGCTAGAGCTGTCTCTCTTCTTGTTTTTCTTCTCTGTGTATCTACTTCCACGTGAGAGTCTGTTTCATCAGCCTATCGAGGGCACTGGGACTCAATGCTGAGTTGCACTCTAATGACGTGGTTGAATCAAAGCCCTAATCTTAACATAATTTAATCAGATGTCCCAGCGGAATCTAATACAATTAAAGGGTTATCACACCCAGAGGAAATGACCAGTTTACAAACATAATCTATATCTCTTTTTGGAATTCATAAGTAATATCAAACTGCCACACTGCCCCTATATAAAATAACCAGAATATGCAAATTCATAAAGACAGAAAGTAGATAACAGGTTGCCGGGGTGGAAAGGGGAATGCTTAATGGGTACAGAGCTTCTGTTTGGGGTGTTGGATAAACTTTGGTAATGGATGTTGGTGATGGTAGCATAACTTTGTAAACGTAATTAATGCCATTGCATTATATGCTTAAAAGTAGTTAAAATGGGAAATTTTATACTGTACATTTATTGCGACAAAAAAAGTTAAAACTCCTATATGAATAAAGCCACCAGAAACAAAATTAAAAGACTAGTATCAAGGAAGTGGATGTGGCTCAAGCAACTGAGCTCCCGCCTATCACAGGGGAGGTCCGAGTTCGGTTCCCGGTGCCTCCTCAGGAAGACGAGCAAGACAGAGAGCTGGTGCAACAGGCAGGCACAGCAAGCTGACGCAACAAGGACACACAAAGAGGAAAGACAATGAGAGACACAGCAAAGCAGGGAGCTGAAGTGTTCAAGTGACTGAGTGCCTCTCTCCCACATGGGAGGTCCCAGGTTTGATTCCCAGTGCCTCCTAAAGAGAAGACGAGCAGACACAGTGAGGACAAACAACAAAGGGACTGGGGGGGGAGAATAAATAAAATAAATCTTAAAAAAAAAAAAAAAAGACAAGCAGCAAAGAGAAAATATGTCACACTTACAATAAAGACTAACTACTGTGGCTAGCTAAAGAACTCCTACTAACCAATAAGGAAAAAAGACAAACAACCCAGAAGGGACTAAATGGGTGAAAGTCTGAACGAGTAATATCCAGAAGAAATACAAATGACCATTAAACAAATATCTGTACAAAAGTTAGGTTACAGCCCCATCTAACATCTAATGAACTCTATTCCACATGATTAAGGAATTAATTTTTTGAAAACTAATACACATTCATCTGATATTAGAATAGGAAATGCCCTGCTAAGCTTAAAACCTATGGAAAACAATTACCAAAAAAATTAATAATTTATTTTTTCATGTACTTTAAAAAACTTTTGTGCTACAAGAAAAACTAATAAAACAGAACTAAAATGGCAAAAATATTAACAAATATATTTATATCCTTTAAATATAGAGTGTGGATGACTATAAAAAAATTCTAAGATTCAAGACAAGACTTAAGAAATGCAAACAGTTAATAAAAATGTGAAAAGGACTAAACTTTGATGTTTGAAAAAAACACAAAACAATGAGACATTTTTCATATATCGAATAAGCAAAGATCTAAAAAATGAGACTACTCAATATTGTTAAGGGTACAGGAAACTTGACATTCTCATATGTTACTGGGGGAATTTTTAATGACATGGAAAAATAGTTGTGATATGTTAAATGAGGAAAAAATATTTAAAATATCTAGAGTATAAGCTCAATGTTTTAAAATAATAATAGCTAACTTTTATATGTACTTACTTTTGTGCCAGGCACTGTGCTAAGATCTTTTACATGAATTACTGTACTCCATAATTACGATAATCCTATGAAGTAGACACTATTATTCTCATTTTATGGAGGAGGAAATAGACAACACAAAGATAAAAAAAATGGAGCCAAGATTTCAAGCCAAGTAATTTGGTTCCAGAATATGTAATTTTAACTATTAACACAATACATAGGAGGAAATAAATCCGCTCTTAAAAGACAGGAGTTGAATACAGTATATTAGTCACTTTAATTCCTTATTTTGTCATGTATCTTCCACTATTTTACTTCTCAAACACAATGATTTTTTTAAATGGTCACTAATCAGATAACAGTTACAACAGTGTCCTTGAAAATAACAAAAGAAACCTTATAGATCATAGTCCAATGGCTTTCAAATTTTTTTTTAGGAAAGGAACTTTTTTTCCTAAATGAAGCTTTTTATTTTAAAGATTGATTTATTTCTCCCCCCACCCCACCCCCACCCCATTGTTTTTGCACTCACTGTCTGCTGTGTCCATTTGCTGTATGTTCTTCTGTGTTTGCTTGTCTTCTCTTGCAGCACCGGGAACCAGTCCTGGGACCTTCCGGAGGGGAAGAGAGGCGCTCAATCTCTTGCGCCACCTCAGCTCCCTGTCTGCTACATCTCTTATTGTCTCTCCTCTGTCTCATTTTGTTGCATCATCTTGCTGTGCCAGCTCTCTACTCGGGCCAGCTTGCCCTCACCAGGATGCCCTGGGAATCGAACCCTGGACCTCCTATATGGTAGATGGAAGCCCAATCACTTGAGCCACATCTGCTTCCCAAAATGAAGTTTTATGTAGCTCTCCAATATGATAAACAAATTAAAGCAGTATTTTATTCTATAAGTGTATTTTAAAATCTCAAATTTATAACATTTATAATGAGAAAAATGAAGCTCTTCTGATGAACACAAACTTTAAATTATAGATGATTGGGAGTCATCAAATTTGTTTCATTTTGATAACACAGTATCAAGAAAAACCTGATTCACGGGATTAGCAGTTGCAAACGGTAAGGTTTTTTTTGTTTTTGTTTGTTTTTTAACAGTAGACTAATGCTATCTAAGGATTTAATTATACTTATCTGAAAGTCTAAGCAGTAAAATATTTCAGTTAAACTTCTAATAATACTAAGGGATATAAATATTTGGAAATCACAAATATTCTGGTTTAAAAAAACATATACTAATCATGACATCAGATTATTATGCATAAAGCAGTGAAATGTTACTGCACAACGCAGTGAGAGTTCTATAGAGGTATACCTCGTTTTATTGTGCTTCATGTTATTGCGCTTTGCAGAGACTGTTTTTACAAATCAAAGGTTTGTGGCAACCCTGTGTCAAGCAAGTCTATCCAAGTCTATCAGTACCATTTTCCCAAGAGTATGTGCTTACTTCATGCCTATGTCACATTTTAATTAAGGTATGTATCTTGTTTTTTTTTTTTAACATATAGTGCTATTACACACTTAAGACAGTACAGTATAGTGTAAACATAACTTTTATATGCACTGGAAAACAAAAAAATTCATGTAACTCACTTTATTGTGATAGTCGCTTTATTGTGGTGGTCTGGAACCAAACCTGCAATATTTTTGAGGTACGCCTGTATCGTAGTGAATTTGCTTACACAATTTTACATGCACAAACAAGCACCAGTCTGAAGTTTTTAAGATACCAACATAAAGCTACAGTCTCTTGAAACAAGAACATTTTTTAATGTCAAAATCATCTTTATTTGAATTCATAAATACATTAGCTTAATAGGCTAATCTACTTTGCTCTTAAATTCTCAGAATACATGGGTTATAATATTTAGTACATTAGAAATTAATGGTTTTGGGGTGACCTAAAAACTTGCATTTCTAGCCAATTCTCATGATTCTGTCTTTAAGGCTGGAATTCTTTGATTTACTCAGTTTTGTAAAAAGCCAAACATGGAGACAAATGTGCACCAATTTTCAAACCCTCCATGATCATCTTCGATACAGTATAGCATCCAGTTTCCCACCTCATATTTCAACGTCAAGGCTTTGCTCCTCTTCTCTCCTGAAATCTGAGGTACTTTGGAATTCTCTGAGAATTCTTTTTTTTTTTTGAATTCTTTGAGAATTCATTTTTTTTAAATTCAAGTATATGTGCAAAGAAAGTGAGAATTTCCAAGAATTATCTCTGGATGTTAGTATTATAGATAATTTAAATTTTCTTCCTTTTGCTTATTACTTTCCTGCAAATATTCTAAATGCACTGTCGTCGTTGCCCCCCCCCGCCCTTTTCTTACCTTTTGTTTTAAAATAAATATAAATCACAGTTTGCAAAACATGTACAGGAAGGTCCCAAAAGCCCTTCACCCACCCTCCCCCAAAGGTAACATCTTGCATAACTCTAGTACAATATCGCAACCAGGCAAATGACCTTGGTACAATCCAGAAGTTTTCCAGATTTCAACAGTTTTACATGCACTCATTTGTGTGCTTGTGTAATTTTATAACATTTGCAGCTTCATGTAAGCACAACTGAGATATAGAACTGCTCCATGACCATAAGGCTCCTTCACGCTATCCCTTTATAGCCACCCCTATGACACCCCATCCCTAACTCCTGGCAACCTGTAATCTGTTCTCCATCTCTATAATTTTGTAATTTCAAGAATGTTATATAAATGCAATCACATAGTAGGTAACACTTGAGATTTGAGTTTTTTCACTCACCATAGTTCTCGTCTCCAATGTGTTAAAGTTTAGCATGATATGCATTTGAGTTTATACAACTGTTTATAGTGTTTTGAAGTTTAAAATGTGAAAATGGGAGTCAAACACTTACGAAATCCCTACTAACCCCGCCCTGCCCCAGAACTAGGGTTGTGATGAACAAGTTTTGAAAACTCGTTATCTAATACAAGTCCCTCACTGTCCAAGAAGAGAAACCCCAGGTTCAGTGCTATGTCTTATCTTTGTTGAAAAGCCAGGCTTAGAAGAATGCCTGGTTTTGCATTTTTCTGGCCAAGCTCTAGATTCCAATCTTTTCCCAACCCAGTTGTGCCTATGCTCCATTCAGATACGACCACTTGCTATTTTCTTCAAATGGTCAGTTCTCTGCCCTTTCATGCCTTTCCTCATGCTGTCCCCAGGGTTCTTCCTCTTTCTGTGTCATGGTTCATGCCCCAGACCCAATTCCCCTGTCTCTGTGCAGCAGGTCCTCACCCTAGTACAGATTCAAACTGACTCTTCTCTTGCTCCCACTTTCAGGTGACTAAATCCACTTTATCTTTCTTGACTAGCCTAAAAGATCACCCCCTTCATATCTGTTCACAAACTGGATATGGCAAATACCATATCTTCACAGGTTTAGTCAAACCCTCCAGTAACATTTCTCCTTAATTAACATACCTTCACAGTAATGTCCTTGGTTTTCCAAAAAGAATGTTCTACACAGGTAAAAGCTATACTATGAACTCTAGCTGTTGTTGGCATACAGATATATTTTTTAAATGTCAGCACTGCTTTCATACTTTAAAAACAAATTTTGGCTGATACGGCTATCACCGTAACAATATTAGATTGACATGGAATTTATAGTAGTAAAAAGCTGGGACTCTTGAGCCAGAATGCCTGGGTTTGAATGCTTCCTCTGCCACCGTATTATCTGGATCAAACTTCACTTACATTATATGTGCCTCAGTTTTCTCATCCGTAAATGGGTAATATAAGTACCTATCTTCATAGAACTGTTATGGGAATTAGTACATGTAAAGCACTTAGAATAATGCTTAGCACAAAGTGAGCATTATGTAAGTATTAACATTTACCTCTAATGCATGGCAGTCCAGATTCACCTCTTTATGATCTGTCTCTATTCCCCGTGCACACTTTGACTTCATACACTTCTGAAGTTTCCATACCAAGAAACAATGGTGGAATAAAAGTTTGTATACAGCTATACCTCTACCTATATATCTACATACAGGCATAAATATGTATCTTTTTAAGATATAGGAGAGGTACTAGTCCAACATTTTGCAAAACAAGGCAACTTTCTGTGGATCTGATGGTCAAATACTATTTTTACAGTTTTAAGAATTATAAAACTGTCAGATTTATTAGTCTTTCAAGAAGATCATTTGTACTATTTTTACATAAAAACCTTCTTGAAGGAGGTCTACTGTAACTTACAGGAAATACCTATAAGAATGTTCTGTGCAGGGAAGCGGGTGTGGCTCAATGGATAGAGCCCCCGTTTACCATATGGGAGGCCCGGGTTCGCATCCCGAGGCCTCCTTGTGAGGGCACGCCGGCCTGAGCAGTGCGGTGGGCTGATGCAGCAACCTCAAGGCAGGAAGCGGGTGTGGCGCAATGGATAGAGCACCCGTTTACCATATGAGAGGCCCCGGGTTCGGGTTCGCTTCCCGGTGCCTCCTTGTGAGGGCAGGCCAGCTCACGCGGCGCCGTGGGCTGATGCGGCAAGACCTCACAGCAAGGGGGAGATAAGCAGACAGAGAAGACACGCAGCGAATGGACACAGCAACACAAGCAACAAGGGGGGGATAAATAAATAAAAATAAATAAATCTTTAAAAAAAAAAAAAAAATGTTCTGTGTAGTATTTTGTTTCTCTTGCCACACTTCTGAAATTGTTTTCAGTGAGCTTTAAATCTTTATACTATGCCATGGAATGAGCAATAAAGTGCACTAAAACAATTCACATTTAAAATGCACGAACAACTATGCTTCAAATAAGAAACTCAGACTACTTAAGGAGTTTATTATCCTTTGCAGACACTGCAAAAAATGTAACACCTACCATCAAACATGATAACTATAACTGAGGATATACTTCATTCTTCCTAACATCTGTCTAGCAAAGCAGGTTTTAATATCCTCATTTAACATCAGAAGAAACGGAGGCTCCCTGAAGAGAAGTGGCTAGTTAGGCCACAAGCCTAACAAGTGGCAGAGCTGGGACCCCCACCAAGATCCTTTGGTCTGAGCTCAGCGTACCACAAGAAGGTTACTAAATGTTGGCTGGCAGGTTGGTGCAGGTTTGCAGTGGCGTATTCACTCATTTATGTAAAAATGAGGACAAATAAGGACAAGAAGGCAAACTTTTAAATAAAGCTAAATGTCTCAATTTAAAGGTCTTTTATTCTTTGATTTTGTTCTTTCAAGTTTTCAGGAGGAAAAATACTCTAAGAAATGAAATGATGGTGACGGTAGATGATGGCATGGGATGTTGTTGTTGTTTTTATTTACTGTACTTGATAAAATTTTTAAAATTGGTAACTCCATGGCAGTCTTTCAATTTTTTTTCTTTTCAAATATTCCTTTTGAAATCCAGAAGTCTGGGAACTACTCCCTTCCCAATGATGCCTCCCAAAATACTAGAGGACTTCACACACACACACACACACACACACACCCCTCTACCTCTCAAGAATTTCTCATTAATCTTTACCATATTAAGTCACTTAAGAATTAAGAAATGAAAACCAAGTTTAAGCAATCTAAAGTCAAATGAATTAACACTGGATCCTGGGAGAAGACTTTTCTCAGGATCCTTTTCATGGCTTAACTTTCCTCATCCTTTAGCTTCAGTTCTACTAACAAGAATCTGAACTCAAATTTTCTTTTTCTAAAATAGTCACATCTTTGAATATTACTGCTAAATGGCAACCAATACTCAAATCAAACAAAAAGAACTACTTGAGGTCTCCAATAACCTGCTTTCCACCTTAACAAAATGAAAACTTTTCATGTTTATTCTATCAGCTTCCCAAAAAAAAACAACACCACCAGTCTATAAATCAGACTTGAGCTACTTTAATAGCCAAATTTCCATGTCTCCATTAGGAAAAATATATATGATTTTTCAAGTGGTTCATAAGTAGGTTGACCAAATTGGACACATTTCTTAAAAATGATTTCATTTTATACATGGCAAGTAAGTTTTTTTTAGTTCATTTATTAGCATGTCTTATTTCTTCTTCCCTATCCTTCTTTAGCAAGCATCAAATTTAAAATATTTTATGTACACAGACACAAAATTAAACATTAGCTTCAGTCACAACATAGCAAATTCACATTTAAAACTATAGAGAGATCCAGATATTTTTAGTCTTATATATACTTACATATACACCAAAAATAATCTAATATATTACTTGATGTTATTTAATGTTATTTTATGGTATTATGTATGTTGCTAGAAGGAAAGCTAGAGGATAAAACAGGAGCTAGTATAACACAGTGAACTCTGAGGTAGCCGAGGACTGTGGTTAATAATATAAATATAAGAATGTTCTCTCAGGATTTATAACCAAGGTACATCACTAGTATGGGGTGCTGATAGTGGAGTGGTATAAGGGGGAAAAAATACACCCAAAGCATACTTCCAACCCCCACCCCCACCCCACCCCCAACTCCTTGACACAGGACATGAATCCCAGGGATGAGCCTCCCTGGCACCAAGGTGTTATTACCAAGCGTTAATCAGCAATGCATTTGGAAAAAAGACTTTGACCAAAAGAGGGAAATGCTAAATAAAATAGAGTTTTTATGGCTCAGAGATTTCAAAGTGAGTCAGGTTATTTCGGAGGTTACGCTTATGCAGGTCTTAGGCATAAATCACAAACTACCACAGTAAACAAAGCCTCAAACAAAAGTATATCCCAAGGGCTCTAGGGATATCCGAACACTATGGGCAAGCCACACAGCATCATGAAATCAACACCCCCTTGACAGGCCCTATCTGGGAATATATGAAAATCTACTTTCCCAATATAACGTTGTTATACTCATAATTCCCCTAATCATGATCCTTCTACTCATGTTATTTGAACCTATTTTCAATGTACCTGCTAAGTATATTTCTCAGAGATTTAATCCTTGGATTGTTCATATGCTGGTTGAGCCCTGAAACTCAGAGTTGTGGCCAACTCCTATCCTATTCTTTTAGTTCTTTGGGCTTGCCCTGGACAACTAACAAAACAATGATGATGGACCAGTCCCATCCCCAAAACAAGGAGTATCTTAAACTGCAAGCAAAACAATTCCTTTCCTCTGCTCCATAATAGCTATGTCCCTTCTCAATCTGAAGCTGTCAGGGTGGGTGTGTCATCATCCCAAATCCCTCAAGACCAAGGAAAGAACAAAATAAGGGGAGAGTGTAACCTAGGACCAAAGCAGATTCACTGTTATTGTAGTTATTATCTTGTGTTAATGGAATAACTTGTAATATTGATATAAAAAATATAATTAAAAAAGCACAAAAACCTGGCTCTTGCAAGACACAGAACTATGAGAATATTTATAATCTATAATTATCACATGGTTCAAAAACACTCCTTTTTAAAGAAAAGTCAATTTTGTTAACTTAAACACGCAGTTTGGATAACATAAAGCAAAGTACACTTTCCATACCCAGATGTTAAAAGTTCCAATTAAATTTATTATGAACTATAAATGTTTCTAAAAATCTTAAATTGGTAATAATTCTGCCTAAACCCCATATTAATCCAAAATCACAAGTTATTTTTCTCTGTTTTTTAAACACTTGAAAAGAACTGCTGCATAGTCTTTTCAATATGTACTTATTCATTCAACCAACTCTTGGTGCAAAGCACTTTTAAGTTAAAATTCCTTTTCAATAGTTAAAATAAGTGAAAAGAATGTTTGCATAAAATACACTCAAAGAGTATCTGGTACTCAAAGAGTATCAGAGAGTTTAGTAAGTCTATTAACTTGGTTCAAAATACCCACCTGCAAATGTGAGCTTTTTCTAAGATGTATTTTTCACTGTCAATTGATATTTACATTTAAATATATTTTTTAAAAAGTTTAATGCAGCCATAATATTGACTATTTTCCACGAAAAGGCTACAGGATTTTGGTTTAAGAGCAAATGAGATAGACTACCTGGTCCATGGAAAAGGCTGTCTAAGCAGAAAAGACCAGCAGCCTGATGTTTTGTGAACGACAGTTACAAGATACACTCCAATGCTAACCTGTTCATGTACCGATAATGTGGGTCACAATAAACTAGTAAGCTATACGTCTCTGTCTACCTAGCAATTTAGAGACCGCAGGAGGGGAAGAAACTGTTCAAATGTGACTACTCCTGTTAACATATTCCAAAACAGTAAACATAGTATGTCTCTATTAAAATATCAATTTTGAAATCCTTTCTTACATTTTTGCTATTTTTAATGACACCCCCCCCAATAAAACAAAGCAGCCAATTTTAAAATCTAAATCCCCTCCCTTTTTTTTTTTCAAAGTAATTTGCCTAGGTAAATTTAATGCAGAAAATAAAATGTAATAACAGATCAGTCACAACATTTTAAAAAACCTAAAATGCTCAGGAAAACAAACCAATCCCTCCAGCTTAGCCATGCGTGTAGCTTTAATAGCTCTTCTGTGAGTATCCCATTATACTAATCAACAAGGTTTAAAAGTCATTCTAATGCCTAAAACACCGTCACTACACAAGCCTCTTTCACTCAAATAAGCGGTAAACTCGACCCAAACTCAGGCCATTACCCACTCCTGGACACATTGCAATATGCGAGGGGGGATCCAAGAAATCAGATACGTTAAGTGCGGGTATCTTCTTCCAGAGTAGGGTCAAATTCGGGTTTGCCCGCAAATGTCACGGTCTCAAGAAGTCTGCAAATTCCCATTAAGCTCTCACAGAGTACAAAGAGGCCCGGCCGCGGAAACACCTGTCCTGGCTCCGGGAAGACGGTGGGAAACACCGCCCACCCGAGCCCACGCCGGCCGCACAGCCTCGGGCTGCAGCGGTCCGGGGACGAGGAGTGGACACCGGCCTCCCAGCTCCCACGGGCAGGGAACCAGGAAAGCCCCGACCCGCCTCCCACGGCGAGAACCAGGAAACCTGTCAAGCCGGCCCGGACCCACCCTCCGCGCGCCCCTCTCCCCGCCAGCCCGGCCCCAGGCTGACCCGCTGCTCCCGGGGCCGTCCCGGCCTCCCGGCTGCACTCTGCCACCTCATCCCTCCCCGCCGGCCTCGGGGCCCCGCCACCTCCGCCCCGGCGGCCTGCGCTCGGCGCCCCCGGGACCGAGCCCTCGGCCGCCGCCCCCGAGCCCCAAGCCGCAGCGCCGTCGGTCCCTCCGCGGCCCGGCCCCCACCGCCCCCCCAGGCCCGAGCGCCCCGCCGCGCGCTCCCCACCCCCAGCCTCCGCCCTCGCCGCGCTCGGCCGCTCCCGACCCGCTCCCCTCCGCCGGGCTACCTGGAGGCAAGGGCGGCGGAGCACTTCACCCAGGGCCCCAGATCGCAGAGGGCGCGGTGCTCGGGGTCCCGCTCCTTCTCCCGCTCCACGTGGTAGGCGTAGATGGAGAGCAGGATCCCGGCGGCGCACACTGCATACCGGGCCACCCGCTCCCACCGCGGCACCGACACTCTCAGCAGGACGGGCGCCGCCATCTTCCCCCCGGCGCCGCCGCCTCCTTCGCCGCCGCCGCCTCCCTCCTCCTCCACCTCAGCCGCCGCCGCCCGTCGGGGCCCGACCCAGCCGCCGCCGCCACCGCCGCCGCCGCCTCCGCTGCCGCCGCCACCGCCGCCGCCGCCGCCGCGCCCCATTGGCTCGGTCGCCTCCTCCGGGCCCCGCCCCCGCAGGCGCGCGGCCCAACCGCCCCGATAGGAGTGAGCCCGGCCGGGCGGGGAAGACGCGCGCGGGCGCGGAGGGAGGGAGCGGAGCGCGCAACCGCCGGGAGGCCGGGCGGGCAGTGGGGGCGGGGCGGCGCACGCGGTGGGCGGGGCCGAGGGGCGGGGC
>JAQZBX010077645.1:0-14241 GCA_029593785.1 Cabassous unicinctus
ACACTCAAACTTTTAAATGTAGAATGGGAAAGGACATTAGAATAACAGTAATAACTGTTGCATGCAACATTCATAGAAATATGAAAAAAATTGTGGGCTAAACTGTGAGAGAAGATAGTTGTATAGCCTCAGAATATTGCCTCTGAGGGAGAATTTAACATGTCTGCTAATCATTGATATTTATCCTTACAAGAAGGAAAGATCATTCCCTTCAACTTGAGTATAAGCTGAGCTTATAGGATACCATCTTATTAGCAGACTATAGAAAGAAAATAATAATAATAACGTCACAGTGGAGAAACGTAGTAGACACCAGACACCACTTTGACAAAATAATGTTATCATAACATGCATTAAATCATGCCAATATATTTTACACCTTGATATGTGATGATGAGACAACTTCACTTCTGTGGAATTCTTCCTCAAATTCTATACATCCAATTTAATAATGAGAAACATTAGACAAACCCAAACAGAGAAACATTCTAAAAATAATTGGCTGGTATACTTCAAAATGTCAAGGTCAAGCAAAACAAGGAGATTAATAATCTGTTACTGATTTTAGTACAATAAGGAAACATGATCACAAAAGACAATGGAGAATAATGGATTGTTTCCTACGGTTGGATCTTATGACTGGATCCTTGATTGGAAGAGAAAAAAGACATTAGTGGAATACTGGGAAAATAAAAATGAAGTCTCCATTTACTATACTATAAAGGATTCAAATCAAATTTTAAATATGAAAACTGCCAGACAACAAATAAAAAATATACAGGTTGGTTAATGGCACCTTAGACATTTTAGAAGAAAATATTAAAAGAAATATTGCAGACATAGCAATAGTTACCATCCAGATTGAAACACAAGGAAATAAAATTAATTTTGAAAAGAAAAACAGTAAGTTTTGAGAAAACATAAAACACATATCTCCAAATGAGAGGATTAAGAAGGAGGGGGAGAAAAAATTTGAGGAAATAATGGCCAAAATCTTTGAAAATTTTCAAATTAGAAAAAATTATAAGCCTATAGATTAAGAACCTCACCAGATAACAAACACAAGAACCATGAAGAACATTTGAACAAAGCACTTGATAATCAAATTAATCACAGCCAGTGATAAAGAGAAAATCTTAAAAGTAGCTAGAGAAAAAAATGTTTTTAATAATGTACATATCTTTGTAAAAATCGACTGTTTATGTAAAAATAATAGCAATATATTGTGGGATTTTAATGGATGTATAACTAAAATAAATGGCAAAAGTAGCAAAAGGAGTGAATGAGTGAAATGGATATCTAGCATTATAGGATATATATATTACAAATGAATTTGTATAATATAATTTGGCAATACACTGTGATACAAATAATAGGTATGCAATAATATTTAAGAGAATCCTTAATAAAAATAGAGGAATCAATGGAAACTTTTTAAAGAAGAGCAATGATTTGAAATACCTCTACATTTACTGTTTATAATAAATATACAATTACTAATATCAAAAATAAAATAATACATATTATTACAGATTCTAAATATATTAAAATAATTTTTGTGAATGTTATCTCCAAGATTGGTCCTATAAATTTGACAGCAAATGAAATAGAGACAATTTTGAATGACAGTCTACTTCAGGAAATAATCCTGTTGACTTAATTAGTAGATTCCACATCCCTATATGAAAAAACAACAACAACAACAAATCTGTATATATAGGTAACAAAAGACCATCCCACTAAGAAATATTCAGGCCCAGGTAACTTCAAGGGTGACCTCTATGAAATATTTAAGGAAAGATGTCCACAGTTCTGTACAAACTCTTTCAGAAAATTAGAGATGTGGGAATACATCCTAAAACATTATTTGAAGCCAACATTACACTGATACCAAAGAAGATAAAACCATGAAAAGGAAATAAACAGAAAACAAAACAAAACAAAAAAGCAAATAAAAAGAAAAACAACTACAGATTAATATCTCTTATATAGAAAAAAAAAATCATCAAAAAAATAATAGAAGATAACATCCTCCCCCAAAAAAAAACAACAACAAAGAAAAAAACAAAAAAATTTTTCAACATTAATGCAGGTTCTAGCCAGGGAAAATAAGGCATTAAATGAAATAAGCATCAATCAGAAAGCAAAACGTTAATCTATTTGCAAATAAAATCTTATATATTGAAGATTTTAAGGAGTCCAGTAATAAACTATTAAAACTCATAAAAAAGTTCCATATAGATTCAGAAGAAAAGACCAATATAAAAATATCAATTAGCTTTCATTTCACTAGCAATGAATACCGTTATAATGGAATTAAGAAGAATAATCTATTTATAATAAAATAAAATGTTCAGTAATAAATTTAACAAAGAAGGTCAAAACTTATGCTCTGGAGACTATAAAACCTCATTAACAAAAATTAAAGGCCTGAAAATGGGAAATGTACTGCAAGTTCATGAAAGGGAAGTCTTGTATTTTTAAGATGGCAATATTCCTCACACTGATCAACAGATTCAATGAAATGCCCATTAAAATTTCAAACTTGTTTGTCTAAGAAATTCACATACTAATCTTACAATTCTTAGGGAAATATAAGGGGACAGGAATAGCTGAAACAATTTTGGAAAGAAATGCAAAATTGCTTTTTTATTTGTACAATAAGTACACATAAAAAGTAAATTTTCCAGATTTCCAAACTTACTAAAAAGATGCAGTTATCAACTGCTTGGTACTGATATAAGGAAAGACACATACATAAATGCAATAATATTGGGAGTTCAGAAATAAACCCTTACATTAATCATCAGTTGGGTTTTAAAAAGGATACTAACACAATTCAATAGGGAAAGAATAGTTTATTAATAAAAACGATGGTCTTGGGAAAACTGGATATCCACATGCAAAAGATAGAAGTTGAACCCTTACCTCACACGATATATAAAAATTAACTCCAAATGGATCAAATAATTCTATAACTGAAGTTATAGAATTCTTTGAAGGAAATATAGGAGTATATTTTAGTGATCTTTGGGATAGGCAACTATTTTAGCTATTATACCCAAAGGACAAGTGACAAAAGTAAGTATCGATAAATTAGAGTTTTTCAAATAAAAAAAAATAGATATTTTGAACTTCAAAGAGTAGAGTGCAAAATGACAACCTAAAATGGGAATAAATATTTTCAAATTATATATTTAATAAGGAATTGTATCTAATCTTTAAACATTCTTACTGCTCCAAACAGGACAAATAGCACAATTAAAAATGGGAGAGAGGTTTCCAGAGAAGGAAAATAACAATAAGTACATATAAAAATTGTCAACATCATTACCCAACAAGAAAATGGAAATTCAAACCACAATGACATTCAATTTAACACTCAGGAGATTAACTGTAATTAAGGAAAAAATAGAAACAAAAACAAAAACAGAAAAAACAAATAACAGAAAAGCAAGAAGAGTTGGTAGTATGTGGGGAAATTGTAATCCTCGTATATTGAAAAATTCACCCACTTTGGAAAACAGACAAGCACTTCAGGAAATGATTAAACAGAGTTAACACATGAGCCAGTAATTACACTACTAGGTATATATCCAAGAAATATGAAAACTTGTCTATGAGAAACTTGTACAGGAATGTACATTGCAGCATTATTCATAATAGCCCCAAATGGGAAGCCACCCAAACACTCATCACATAACGTGGTGGTTTGAATCTGTAGGTAACCCAGAAAAACTTAAATCTAATCCATCCCTGCAGGTCTAAACCCACTGTAAGGACATTTTGATAAGGTTAATTCAGTTAAGGTGTGGCCCAGCCCTTTCAGGATGGATCTTAATCCTATTAAGGGAATCCTTTATAAGTGGAGGGAAATTTACAAAGAAAGAGAAAGCCACAGGAAGCGAGAAACTGAACATTAACAGAACCTGGAAGAGACGCTAGAGACCAGGAAATACCACCATACACCTTGCCAAGTGTCAAGCTAAGGACAAGAATAGTTAGAAACCAGCTCCAGAAAACCACACTCTTCAGAAAGAAAGCATAGCCTTAATGATGCCTTGATTTGGACTTTTTTAGAGACTCAAATTGGGTATGAATAAATTCCCATTGTTTAACTCAGCCAATTTCATGGTATTTGCTTGTGCAACCTAAGAAACTAAAATGGATTTTAGTCCTGAGATTGGGATACTGGTATTGCAAATACTAAAAAGCTTGAAAACAGTTTTGCGATTGTGTAATGGGTAGAGGCTGGAAAAACAATGAGGAGCTTGATAGAAAAGGCCTATAATGCTTTGAAGAGACTGTTGGTAGAAATATGGATACTAAAAGTACTTCTGATGAGGCCTTAGAAAGAAATGATGAGTGTTTTACTGGAAACTGGAGGAAAGGCCATCCTTGTTTTAAAGTGGCAGAGAAGTTGGGGAAATTGAAGGTAGAACTTGAAAGTGATGCACTTGGACACTTAGCTAAGGACATATCCAAGCTAAATGTGGAAGGTATAGCCTGGTTTCTTCTTGCAGTTTATAGTAAAATGAGATAGGAAAGGGATAAGCTGAGAAATGAACTCCTGGGCACAAAGAAATGAGAAACTTATGGCTTGGAAAATTGAGGTTTCAGAAAGCAAGTACCCAGAGACTAGTGCTCCATGTGATGGTTTATATGAACATGGAACCAGTTGACAATTTCTTTGAAAGACATGATTGGAGGTGCAGTTATCCAGGAAGGATCTGTGGAAAATCCTACTGTCTGATGGCGTGGAATCCTGTGAACATTACAAGATTTTTGCATACTTTGCATGAATGAAAACAATGCCAGTTTGGAACTAAAAGGGGAAAATTGAAGGAAGAATAACTTCAAGGTCAGAACCATGGAAACAGAGATTTGGATGGAAGATATCCCCTCAGGCCACAAGAGCAGGCCACCTATGTGTGGGGAAAGGGTGAGTCTGCCCTAGGGTTAGGAGAGGATCATTCATCTGCCCTGGGGTTTGGAGTAAGCAGTCCTCTGACCATTCTTCAGAAGAAGTGCTGCCACCATGATGCTTAGAGATTGTGGGGCCTTTGTGGGGCCTCTGCCCTGGAAATCATGGAGAGAATGGCTGCTACCCCAGAGCTTAGAGAAGGTGGAGCCTGTACCCCAGGGATTTTGGAGAATCTGAACAATTTCCCAGTGCTCAGAGAGAAACACTCATCCCAGGGTTCCGAGAGTAAGGTCACTGTGCAAAAAGTTGGTCATGGTGGGGCTGTCACTTCCTCAGGCATAGAGGACAAAACATCATTCCATAATGACTCTCAGACCTTAAAATCTAATAGAATATGCCCTCATGTGTTTCAAAATTTTTGGGGACCTGTGACCACTGTTTCCCTTCCATTTTCTCCCATTTGGAATGGAATTTTTGACCCCAAACCATTCTCTCCATTATATAACGGAGGCATATGGTTTGTTCTCTAGGTTCACAGGTCCACAGACAGAGAAATTGTGCCCCAGGACAAACTAAACCCATAAATTATTTTGATGAGACTTTGTACTTAGCATTACTACTGAAATAACTTAAGGTTTTTGGGATGTAGTGAGGGCATGAATGTATTTTGAATGCATAACAGCATTCCATTTTGATGTCCGTAGTGTGGAATGTGGAGGTTTGCAGCTATATATAACCCATAAAACGTATTTGTCAACATCATTCATCCCCTGTGTGTGAACCTATGATAAGTACAATCTTTTGGTGAAGTTACTTCAGTTTAGGTGTGGCCTGCACTATCAGAATGGGTCTTAATCATTTATAATGAAATCCTTGATAAGTGGATTGAAATTCAGACCAAGAGAAAAAGCCACAGGAAGCAAGAAGCTAAACATCAACAGAACTAAGAAGATAAGGGAGAGACCAGAAGACTCTGCCATGTGCGTTGACATGTGACAAGCTAAGGACCAAGGATCACCAGCCTCAGCCCCAAACAACCACAGTCTTCAAAAAGAAAATATCACTTTTATGACACCTTGATTTTCCCATCCTCAAACTATGAGCAAAAAATGTACATTGTCTAAACCAACCAATTTCAAGGTATTTGCTTGAGTATTCTAGGAAGTTAAAACACCTGATAAATGAATAAATAAAAGTTAGTATTTACATAAAATAGAATGTTATCAAGCAAGATACAAAGTTTACTAAACCATACTAAAATATTGGTGAAATTTGAAAACCTGATGCTCATGAAAAAAAAGCCAATCACAAATGACCATTCATTGAAATGCCCATTTATTTGAAAGGTCCAAAATAGGCAAATCCATAATGACAGATGGTAGTGTAGTAGTTTTCTAGAACTGGTTCTTTAGAGCTAGAGTTGGGAAATCTGGGGTTATTATTTATGGGTCAAGAATTATTTTATGGATGAAAAAGTACCAAAATTGATTGTTCCATGTTTAGACAGCTCTGTGACTACATGAAAGGCCACTGAATTTTTCACATTAAATGGAGGAATTGAACAATATGAGAATTACATCAAAATAAATCTGTTTACAAACTAAAAATTAATATAGACATATCAATATAAATATATTTATGTTAAAAGTGTAACATGGGGGAATCAGGTTTCAGTTTTTCATTGGCCCATATCAACAGTGCACCCCTGGAAATTACCAATATAATACTTGCTTAGGACATTCTATAACTCTTTGTTATGGCTTTTTCATCTCCTAAATCAAAGTCTGTAAAGGCCTAAAGTGCACTCTGTATATAGAGGAAATTTACATCACTCCATAGAAAATAATGAACTTTAAATGTATCAAGGACAGAAACATAAGAGTGAAAACCATGAACTCTTAACAGCAAGCTTGGCTTTGAGAGTGATTTTTTAGATATGAAAACAAAAGTATGAGAAACTAAAGAAAAATATAGAAAATGGACTTCTTCAAAATTAAAGGTTTTGGTAAATCAAAGTACATTATCAATAAAGTGGAAATGCCAGACAACCCATAGAATGGGAGGAAACAACTGTTGACCATATATCTAAGAAGGGTTTAGAATCCAGTATATTAAAAAATGCAACACCACAACAACAAAAAAAGAAAGAGCCAAATGAAAAATGAACAAAAATGTTGATTAAATATTTCTCTGAAGAGTAGATAAATATGGTCAATAAGCACATGAAAAGATGCTCAACATCATTGGTCTTCTGGAAAATGCAAATCAAAACCACAATGAGGTAACAATTCACAGCCACTTGGATTGCTATTACTAAAAACAAACAAAACAAAAACAAAACAAATCAGATAATAGTGTTGAATTACCCTATCCCCAGCAATTCCACTTCTTGTAGTATACCCCAAAAAGTTAAAAGCAGGAAATCGAACAGATATTTATACACTTGCATTATATCAGCACTATCCACAATAGACAACAGATGAAAGCAAACCACCTAACCATCAACAGATCAATGCATATACAAAATGTGGAATAGGAACAAGTATAATATTTTTCTCCCATAAAAAAGGAATACATTTCTGACAAACTCTACAACATGGATGAAATTCGAAGACATCATGCTGAGTGAACTAACCCAGAACCAAGAAAAACAAATTTGTAAGATGTAGCATATATGAAATACCTTGAATAAGCAAATTTCATGGGCAAGTATATTATAGTTTACCAGGAGATACATAAAGGGAATGCGATGGGGAGTATTGTTTAATTGGTTCCGAGATTCTATTTGAGTTGATTAAAAAATTGAGGTAGGAAATGTTGTTGATGGTAGTACAATATTGTAATATAGTCAATAGCACTGAATTCTACAATTAAACGTTATTAAATCTGAAATTTTGAGTTGTATATGTTTCTTTGATAAAATTACTTTTACAAAGAGAAAAAAAAAAAAAAACTGAAGAAGCTTAACAAGTTGCTTTCCCTTCATCTAAATGGCCAAAGATACAGATACACCATATTAAAAGGAAGTGAATTATTATATGACAATGTGTTTTCAGGAACTAGGAGTTGTGTCTATAAGCAGTGCAATGAGTTGTGCTTATTTAATATATGTGTATAGGTGTTCCTCTAAAAATGGATTTTGGAGTTATTGATAAAAATATATTGACTTCAGTATATTTTCAAAGGAACTTTGGAATTTTTTAAAAGGGATCTATTAAAATCTGTGGTGTTTACTATAGTCACTCTTTGAAAATGACATGCATTATTTGTGTAACCAAATATGTATTTGAATAGAAGATTAAGGGAAATAATGGTGTTTAATTCTGGATTGCCAAAGTAATACTGGTATAACCAAGGTAAAAATGGAAAAAAATAATTAAAATAGGGCACCGATGGTAGCTCTAGACTGTTGGATTGTCTCTTTCATAAGAAAGTGTGTTTCTGGAATGTGATGCACTCTTATGGGAGAGTGATGGGCTGTAAATCTAACTGATTCTTGAACTCTACGTTATACCATCAGGCCTGGTGTAAAGTAACAATAATAATATGTTTACCAAAAAATAGCAAACTGAACTGGAAGTCAACAAAGGCATTTACTTACCGTCTTATAACTACAATTTGAGAAAAAAGATTTAGGTAGCAACTCAAATACTTTCCCATTTTGGGGCTTCCATAGCATTTTTTTAAAAATATATTTTTTATTTATTTTTAAAAGATACTTAGATTGTTTAAAATGCTACATAATAAAATATAAAGGATTACCATATGCCCCACTCCCTACACCTCCCACTTTTCCCCACATTAACAACTTCTTTCATTAGTGTAGTACATTCATTGCACTGGTTTTTAAACAAAATTAAGATTGCATAAGTTGTTTGTGATTGGTAGATATGCAGTGTGTTCCAACTGCCCTTCTGTTTACATATTTTACTCAGTTCCTTAGTTCATGGTTTGTTTCCTGTGCCTGGATATCCTTAGGATTTTGAGGAACATCTTTGCTTTTGGCTATGCCTGCTTTGGCAGTTTATGATATCTGGTTCATATTTCCATAAGAGTAACTTCCAGAATGACCTTCTTACTCCGTTTTAAGTCTCAGCCATAGTAACTATATTTTGTTTTATTTCTTTTCACATTTACCATACCAATCAATATCTTTTTCTGAAAGTATTGCTGATCAATATTTGGTATTAATCCCTTGGCACCAGGGAAACTCACCCCTGGGAATCATGTCCCACATGGGCAAGGGGAGGTGGTGGTTATGAAGTCAGAATTTTTCTTAGAGAAGGGCCACATTTAGGCAAAAACAAGGTTTTCAGCAGGTGACTCTTAAGCATTGTATTAGTCTGCCAAAGTGGTGCTGATGCAAAGTACCAGAAATCTGTTGGCTTTTATAAAGGGTATTTATGAGGTAAAAGAGTTCAACTCTAGGTTGCTTTCTCACCAAAGTCATCTTCCACATTGTGAAGCAAGATGGTTGCTGATCTCTGCCTGGTCTCTCAGGGCTTCCTAACTGTCTCTGGCATAGGGATCCTCTCTTTCCAGGCTTTCTCAGATGCTCAGCTGCAAACAATCAGGATAATGGCTCATCTCTTCCTGGGCCGCCAAACATGACAGAAATCTCTCTCTTCCTGTGTATCTTCTTGAGTGAGTGTCTGTTGATCTCAGTCCACCAAGGTGATGGGACTCAACCTGATTCATGCCCTACTAAAGTGGTCAAATCAAAAGCCCTAAATTGATTTTATCAAGTGAACTTAAATCTTTTGAATTTAATACAATCAAAAGATATCACACCCAGAGGTACAGATTAGTTTACAATCATAATATTTCTCTTTTTGGGATTCCTAAAATAATCTCAAACTGTCACAAGCATGAATTATAATTAGTCCTAGTTTCATCAATACAGAAAAAGTTTTGTAAATGCAAGACTGAAGATAAAGGACTTGGTACATTAGCTTTACTCAGGAAGTAGTTTTGTCTATTATTCTGGAGATGAGACAATGAATAAGAGACATTGTAATGAATAAAATAAGAAAATAAATTAGTAGGGTTTGAAATATGCTACAAATCCAGTATCTCCAAGATCAAAGATGTACCCAACCAAATAGGTCCCAAGCTTCAGGGTTCCTGGTTCATGTAATATTTGAAATGTCTCTTATGTCTAATGTTTCTCCAGGTTTGAATGCCTGTGGATGTGGCCAATAACTGGGGCCCTTCTAGGAAGTTTAAATTAGCACAGACTCAGCAATTTGGTTGATTGCTTAGGCATGTAACCCTTTGTATGGCTGGGAACAACTGATGTTGATTTGCAAGGGACCAGGAAGAGAGAGTAGAGGTAAGAATGACTTTAAAGGGGAAGGTTTTATTATAGGAGGGACAGCAATGACTAGAGCATAAATGAAGATGCAAGGGAGGAATAAAAATACAAATAAGAAAGCTAGTGTGGTAATAATGAAGATAATAGCAGGTGTTATGGAATTTATTTCAATCTGATGAAAATCACATCAGATCCTGGTTCACAGTTAGCTCTCTGCATCGGATGCCATTTCTTCTGGTTGCCTTAAGCATAAGATCAACTGTGTGTTTAATTATACTGTCCTGTACCCAGGTCTTGTGTTAACTGTCTGAATCAGATGTCTACTTCAGATCCTTGCTAATTTTGAACTTTATTTTCAAAACAGAAATGGATATCCAGGCAGTGCTGGGAGCTTTCTACAGATGAGAAATATTAATCCAAGAATCAGTAAATTCTAACTTAACTGCATATAGATTAGTTAAAATATCTAGATAGAGTCCTTACCAACAAGAATTGAGTGCATGTTTGTGGAAGTGTCCTTTCCAAATATACAAAGTCACTAGGTTGAAGACTGTAGTTTTGAAAATCTTAATCTCCCCAAGAGCATGCTATAAAAGGATTTTTCTACCAAGTTTTCATTTTTTTAAAGATTTTGATTAGTTTCTGAAAATAAGTAAGCATATTTTTCTTTATGAGGCAGGACTCATATATTTTAGAGTTTATTTTCATAGCTTTCTCTGTTATAATTTCTAATGGGGATAACTTATGTTTTCCAAAAAGAGTAAATCTTAGATTTACTACAGCTAGAGGTAAGGTTTTTGGCAATGGTACATTGTGGTATTCCATGATTTTGAGTTTTAATTACATCATTTTTTTTTCTTTCTGTCAATGCTTAAGATAGGGGATGATAGGAATAATGAAAATGTTGGAAAATAGGCTGTATTTTCCATATTGTTTCCATTATTTGCCCCTCTAAAATGGATTCCTTGGTCACTGTGAAGTAGCAAGGGAATTCCCCAGTTTGGACATATTTTTTCTAATAGTACCTCTCTGACAGGAGCAGCAGTAAATTGTGTACAGGGAAAACCTTCAGCCCAACAGGAGTACATATAAATCATTATTAAAATGTATTTCTACCCACAGGATGTGAGTAATTAGATAAAGTCCAATTGCTATAATTCAAAAGATTCAGTTGGTAAGAGAACATGCCCTTGGGAGCTATGGAAAGTTTTTCCTGGATTTTGCTTGGGACAAATTAAGCAATCATGCATGATATATTTTCATAACTATTTTCGAGGATGGATATTAGAAATATTGCTTTCCCATATTACCATTTTATCAGTATTCTAGTGAGTCATATTATGAATAATTTCCAAAACTCCTTCCTGGAGGCAATTATGGATTACTGGTTTACAATTCAGTCCACAGCTTGATTTAGCTGCAGGCTCATAAAATCAGCCAGCATTTTTCTACTTGTCTGCCTCCTGGGAAGAAGCACATTGTTGACCATCAAGGATTTTTTTTCATGTTTCCAATAGAGTTATTTGGTTCAAAAGTCATTATAGAAACACATATTGGATAAGAATTTATACCTGCACTTTTTGCAGCTTTATCAGGACAGGAATAGTATAAGATTGTATAATTGCACTTTTTGAAGCTTTATATACAGTGGAAATTCTCCGTATTTGTCCAAGAATGACCAAGAATTTTATTTATAGCTAGGGCTTTTGGTAATAGTATAGCATCTAGAAATTCCATTACATAAAAGCCATTACCCAAATAGTAGAAGTTAAAAATAAAATACATGTTTGTTTCCATAACATTCCAAAATCAGAAACAAGCCCAAAGTAATACTGCCTATCAGTTTATACATACACTGTATTTCCCTCTGAAAGTGTACAGGCTTTGTGTGGGCAAAAAGTTCAACTTTTTAGGCTGACATAGAATTAGGTAAGTGATTTGTATTGTTACTTGGTCCTAGGTATTAGCATTTTCAACATGATAGATTCCTGAGTTATCTTTGCAGTAGTTGCCATCTGTATACCTGATACTATCTGCTTCAAAAATTGGAGATTTTGTAAATCTATTCAAGGGGTTAAGAGTTGGTCAGTTAAAGTTATGCACTCATGAGTAGTTTCATCAGAAATAGAAGTAGATAATCCATCAGGGAGAAGAGCCCTGTCAGCGCACTCTCCTTGAGCTGAAAGACACTAGCTTTTTGTGCCCTTTCCACATGACAGCGAAGGACGCAGTTCCTCAACTTAGTGGCATGGTTCAAGAACCTAAGTCCCCAAGTCCCCTCAAATCACAAACTGCTTGGCAGTGGAAGAGGCAATGCTGGTGATACCCAGGATTGTGTTACCCTGGCTGCACCTGGGCAATAATGCCTTGTGATGTCGGTTTGTACCCATCCTGACTTGGATTGTTTTGTTCTTAAATTTGGGATCTCTCTATTGTTTTTTATTTTATTTTTCCTGAGAAGCTTCTCTTAAAACTTAATATTTTCAGAACCAAGATGGCCTGAGGGGTGAGGGGATAATGGTGGAGTGTTTGGCAGCAGAAAGCCACAGCGGTCCTTAGTAGCCTGAAGCATTTATCGAAATGCAATAGCGATGATTATTCTGTACAAAACACCAAGTTATTTGGTCAGTAGATAGCTATAAGTGATTCTATTGCCCAGTTCCACTGCAGCAAGCCAGTTAAAACTTTTTGATGAGCTTGTATAGCAGATACAATCTCGGCTACACTGTTTCATTGCTGTTAATACAAATGTATGAAGCAGTTTTGAATGCAGCTTTCTAAACCAGGAAACTTCAAGCCAAGGGAAAATCCTCTGTAAAAGGATAGGGATGTCAGAGTCTCTGACTGCTGATAGAGGATTTGCATTTCAATAGGCACAGGGATGAAAGATTAGGTTATCTGAAAGATTACCATTACTATTAAAACCCCAAAATGGATTGTAAATGCTTTCTAGAGGACAGATTCCTTCTTATTTCAAAGCCTACATAGATAGTGCTATTACCTCCGCATAAATACAAAAGATGAAAGCGGCACCACCGGTAATGTTGGAAAATTTTGTTGGTAGGCTTTCAGCTATCTGAAAATCATTTAAACCACATATCTATACAACTATATAGACAAACTGTACTTAATCCTACTAGCACAATGACCTTTTCTTTGTTTACTTATTTAACGGAAAAGTTTCATTCATTGTTTCTTGTGATATGATACCATTAGCAAGATTTTGCATTATCTAAAAACCTTACCAGGATTCTTATCATACTTATAATGAGTCTAAAATCACAATTTCTTTCAGGAAAAATAAGAATTGAATTTATACTAAGAATAAATAGACAAATAAGTAAGCCAATAGAGAAGTGAAATCTCTTGCTTCCTATAGTAGAATTCAAAGAGCTGAATGGCAAATGTGGAGGGTGTGCTGAAATTGAAAACTCATCATTTTGCAACCATCCTGATAAAGATAATATCAGGCAAGATTCATTAATGGATGTGAAATCCAGGGAAAATTTTGAGGAGAAACAGAATATTTGCATGGTCTTAGAGTATCTCCCCACAGATGCTTTATTATTTGCAAGGGAGAGAAAAACAAAACAGTAATTTTACAGTGGAAAACCTGACAACACTTTGAACAAGTAATCAAAATTTATATCACCTATGAGAGATATATGGACATTGTATTTCTGCAGATTTGAAACCCTGGGAAGGAAACATCAGTTATGCAATATTATAGCCAGTAATGCATAATACCAATTAAAATCACAAGGAACCATCAAACACAAAAATGGGAAAGTTATATAAACAGAAAATGAGATGTGGTTGGCTTTTTTTCAAAAATGTCAATCTCATAAAAAAGACAAAGAAATGCTTTTGGAACTGTTCAGATTAGAAGACATTAAAAAGACTTGATAATTAAACCTCTCATCCTAGACTGAATCCTGTACAAGGAAAATGCTATAAAAGACCTTATTAGGCACCTTTAAAAATACATATATATATATATATA
>JAQZBX010077646.1:0-14243 GCA_029593785.1 Cabassous unicinctus
AGAGATGACATAAATGAAGAACAGAGGCTTTAGTGGTAGAATCTTGAATTGAACCTACAGTCGGCACTTTTATCCATGTTATACAGCTCTTTTCAGCATTTCTTACTGTTTTTGCTTTAACTGAAACATATGGCAAGAAAAAAGAAAGGCCTATAGATAAAGGGTGTCTTGATTAATCATTTAAGGAAGCAGGACTTCCCCCTTTGTCACAAGATTTTTGGGGGAGACCTTAGGGCAATGTGTCATAGTAAGATTTAGGATTAAGGGTATGTGTTTATTTCCTTTGTAAAATGAGAGAAAGGCTGTTATTAACACAGGCATTTTCTTAGGTGGATGAGTTTTAGGAATTAGAATAGTCGTGGAAGTTGAAGATCTGGAAATTGATTCCCTTAAAACCCTTCTTGTGTGGGGACCCATGGAAAGTCTTCTAGTATATGAACCTAGTTTGAAGCTCAAGAAGGATTACAGTTGCTCAAAAGTCTGAACTCTCTTGAATTTAAAAAAGCTAACCTCCACAAGGGATTTATTTCCTAAAGACAAGTTGTGTTTATTCCCAGTGTAGCTGTATCTAGAGAACAGTGAAGATACCTTTTATTACGCATCCCCAAGGATATGGTCTCCTAGAGTTTTGCGTGGAGGTACTGTAATGGTAGGAGTTTAAACTGAGTGGTATTTTTGTTTGTTTGTCTGTTTTAATATTGGGGCTCTATTAATGACAGAGTTCTTCATCATGCCAAATTCTATGAAGTGTTTACTTCTTGGTTGACTTGATTCCTACCTTGAAAGCTTTTAAGACAGAATAAATTAGGATATAGCATTCCCTTTCCATTTAGTGGGGGGGGGAGGGAGGGTATACATTTATTTCTATACTGTGTTTTAGGCTGCGCTCTGAGAAGAGGCTGTCATATTCTACCACCTTATATGTGTGACCTGAAGGTTCCTAGCTCTTTCAGAGGGTCCAAAAAGAGGTAACTCAGTAAACTCTCACAACCATTCACATTTCCTAGAGGGGATGACTTGGCTCTCAGCCTCTTTCTGGCCATAACACCCCCCATTTGTTGCTTTCTCCATGTGAATACCCAACACATAGGCACTTAATATGGATTGATTATTTCAGAGCTCTTACCATTCCTCTGTGGATTAAGTAAAATGTCATATTCTTGTGTATTACTATTCCCAAACTTTTGACAGAATTTACTTGAAAAAGAGAAGGTAGGCTAGATGTAGAGTGTATTAGGAGTCAGTCAATTGAGGAGAGTGCTTGAATCTTGATACTTTTGTCTCCAGTGTTCTGGGGGAAAAAAGTATTGTACTTTTTCAGGAAAGGAAAATTTGAGGATTTTGTATGACATTCTGTTAATATGGTACATTGACAACCACAGCATAATTAAAATTATATTAAATACTAAATAATAATACTATTACTTTATTTTTTTCATAGGTTTGTTCCAGTGTGTTGTATAACCATCTAATTTTCTTGCATTTAAACACTGGATGTTTTTCCAATATAAAATAAATCTGTTTTGATTCAGTGAGTCTAGAAAAAGAGGAAAATACTTATTTTATAGTGCTTATGACCTTGGTTTCTTTGTTTAGAGTTGACAACCTACATATTCAGTCAGGAAAACAATGAATTTGTTTCTGATTTCATTTTGTTTATTGGCCTTTTTTAGCTTAACATGGTAAATGGATTTTTTCTTGTTTCTTCTTATTATATACGTATACATGTATAAACTTTTTTAAGTACCAGGGCCAGGGATTGAACCCAGGACCTCATATGTGGGAAGCTGGCATTCAACCATTGAGCCACATCAGTTCCCCTAAGTTGTTTTTTTTCGTTTGTTTGCTTGTTATTGTTTTTTTGTTTTGTTTTGTTTTGTTTTTAGGAGGCACTGGGAACCGAACCTGGGACCTCCCATGTGGGAAACAGTAGCTTAACTGCTCGAGCCACATTTGCTCCCCTATATATACTTTTAAAACACAATGCTAATTGTATGTTGAGAAAGTACTTCACTTTTTAAAAAGACCTTAAATTGAAGAATTGTTTCTTTCCAATAAAGCCTTTTTACTATAAATCTATGTTTAATCATAACTTCTTAGTATAATTTAACTTAAGCTCTAAATTGGTAACATTTTTATTTTAATTGGACTTTTGTTAGTGGAACATACCACTCTGAATTTGGTCTTTCAAGGTATAAAGTTTGTTTCATTTACTGCTTGAACTTACTTTACACTAATTTTTACTTTCTCAGATGAATTTGTGATAACTCTTATTTTGTCTATATTAAGTGATGATTCAGCAAAGCTAGCAGATTTGTCCTTGCCTCCTTGGGAAGACCAAACCTTCATTTATCTACAGTTTAACCTTTACTCTCTTCTAAGCTCAAAGTTTTTTTATTTCATAACTTTTTTCTTAACTATAGAGATGAATTATATTTATTCATATTAATCGAAAAGGTCACCTGAAAATGATAAGAGAGCATCAGAGGACTAACATGTAGTTTTGATGAGGTAGGGCTTTTTTGTCCTTCCAATATTATGAAATGCTCTTGAAAATCCCCACTATGGTCCTGGGATTTTTTTTCCCTTTTTTTTCAAAATAGAACTATAAGATTTTTCTTAGAAGGATGTTTATTCTTATTAATAAAATATTTTCATTTTAAATGAAGATTATTTTATTTTCCATTTTAAGACCCTTATAGATGTTAATTTTTTATTCCCAATTTTACTAGATTAATTAATGAAAATTTTCTTTTTTTTTTTCCTTAAGGAAAGTATTATACAGTTACCAGTTGTGCCTTTTCCAAAGATCTGCTCTCTTTTGGTGTATCCCACACAGAGGGCCAGTGTCATTTAACTTCTTCAGACTCACATGTAGGCAATAGGTTGAAGCTGAGATAACATACTATCTCAGAAAATTCACTTTTCTGTAATTGTCACTTTTGTAGGGCCAATAGTTAATAAGTCAGTCTCTCTCTCTCTCTCTCTCTCTCTCTCTCTCTCTCTCTCTCTCTCTCTCTCTCCCCCCCTCTCCCCCCTCTCCCTCTCTCTCTCTCTCTCTCTGAGCATCTACTGTGAGCAGGGAATTATGTTGAATACAGTTCTTTTCTTTAACTGTCATTCTTTTTCCGTTATGGGACCTGAGTTACCATCAAGGTGGCATTAGCAGAAGGAAGGTACCAAGTATCTGTATGTGTGTTGTATGCTGTACAAATTCAGTTCAGTAGAAATGATCACTGTCCACCAAGAATGCACAGTCCCAAAGGAAGTATACCACAAAGGCCCTAAGGTCAAAGAAGGTAAATGTGTTTAGAGCACAGTAAAATTTTCAGAGAATATCACTGCAGTTTCTTAAATGTTATTAGTGTACTACTTGGTACTTTTTTTATACTTAAACCTGTTATTTCATAATAAAGCTACTTGTACTAAACTGCTTCACAGAGATTGTCTAACAGTTCCAGTTTTGATTATCAATTTGCTAATATTAATATGCATGCTGGGATGTTCTTTGGAATGTCAGAGTTCTTTCTCACTTTTAATGCAATGTCAAAATTTTATTTCTCGTCTTTCCTGTTGGTTTGACTCTTGTGTTTGTGCTTTCCACTTTACAGGCATGCAGTTTGGTGAATATGTTAATAATCAAGCTAGCTCCGCACCAACTCCCTTGTCATCAACTTCCGATGATGAGGAAGAGGAGGAGGAGGATGAGGAAGCAGGTCTGCTTTAGCTTTACACCAGTTCTTGATCTTTTCCTACTCAAGTTTTCTTTTTATTTCCACAGTATTAGTCTTTTTAAAAAGTGTCTTTATAGATTTAGCACAATGAACTTATTTGGTTTGGGCTTTAGAAGGTTGGGTCACTTGAAAAGAAGTGTTTCATTTGTTTTGTTGTTCCTCTTTTGGACATCTTTTCCATTTCATAATTCATGATGGCAGAGTGCTTTCTTCTTTCAGAAACGCATTACCTCTATGTCACATGCAAATGAGTGAGTCCTGACTGAAGCTTTTGTTTGGTTCATGATTGCTCTAGCACCTTTTTAGGAATAATATTTTATTTTCTGTATTGCATGCTACTTTAGTCTAATCAAAACATGGATTTTATAATAGTGATAGAGGAATAGGACAATGTTTCTGTAAGGCCCTTTTTGCCCTTCTTGTCATATACTTAGGCCCAGAATTTGCATTTATTTTCCTGCTTCATAATGTAGTAGTTCTCCTCTTGCTACTTGAAGAATTTGTGCATCTGGTTATCTGTTGCAGCTTAGTTAATATCTTTTCCTGCCTTCAATAGGTAGAACATTGGAGAAAAGTAAGCAGTTCAGTTCCTGCATTAATTCTAATGGTTCAAGACTGAACCAATAAGTAATGATCTTTCAAGTTACTGTGTATGACAAATGATTCTCCTTCTGTTATATTTATCATTGAGTGGAAGGATTTTCTCTACAAACAACCCATGAACAAAAGTTTCTATTAACTGTGTATGGTTTTATATTCAAACCCTTTTGCATGATTTGAGAGGTATGAAGGGAGAAGGTGCTGGGTGAGTAATCATTATTCTTATGTAAATACCCATCTATCTTTTTGAAAATTTTTGTAACTTTTTATTTTAATATAACTTCATATTTACAGAAAAGTTATAAGTAAAAGAAACTCCTATATACCCTTTATCCAGAAAAACCATTTTTGCCCCATTTGCTTTATAATTCTCTATCTACCTATATATTTTTCCATACCATTTGAAATTAAGTTGGAGATATCATGAACTTTTACTACTGAATACTTCAATGTGTATTTACTAAGAATAAGAACAATATATAAGGAACTTGGACATTGATACAGTAATATGTTATACAGTCCATATTCAAATCTCAACAATTGGTTTAATAAGATCTTTTATAGATACTTTCCTGGTCCTGGATTTGATCCAGGATATGCATTACATTTAGTTGGTGTATCTATTTAGACTCCTTTAATCTAGAACAGTTCCTGAGTCTTTCTTTGTCTTGGCCTTGACATTTTGAAGAGGATAGGTCAGTTGTTTCATAGAATGTCCCTCAGTTTGGGTTTATCTGATGTTTCCTCACAATTAGATTCAGGTAATGCATTTCTGGCAGGATTAGCACTGAAATAATCTTGTGTTCTTGTGCGTCATATCACAGACATGATGTCAATTTGTTCTAAAATCGATGATATTAACTCTTGCTTAAGGTGGTATCTGCCAGGTTTCTCCACTGTAAATGTACTATTTTACCCCCTTAAAATTAATAGTAATTTGTGGGGAGATTCTTTGAGAGTGGAAATGTTCTGTCCTTTATCAAACTTTTTACCCATTAGTTTTAATTAGTAACTTTTAAATTCTAATATTCCTTGTGTGAGTTGGTATTTTATTGTAAGGAAGAGATTTCTCTTCTCCCTCGGTGATTTCTTTAGATCCATATTGACTCTTGGATTCTTATTTTATTCTGTGGATTATGTCCATTACTTTCATTAGTTATTTTGATGTCAGCTTGTCCTAGACTAGGCCAGTGACAACTCCTTCAAACTTGCTCTGGTATCTTTTTAAAATGTCTCCATGCACTTTTGAATACTTACTTTAAGTGCTTTAGGGCTGTAATAAGACGTTCCTAGTTCATCTTGTAGCTACCCTGCTGTAACCCTAGAATCAGCCATTTCTTCAAGAAGCTCTGGTTCTTTTAATGGAGAAAGGTATTTTGGAAACCAAGATCTGATTGTAGTATGTGCTTATTGTTACTGATAGGCCATTTCTCCCAGGTCCTAAATTTTTTTTTTTTCAGTTTTGTTTGTTTGTTTGTTTGTTTTTAACATCAGTTTTATTGGTACATATTAATAAAGCATAAATCCATCCAAAGTTAAGTGATTTTTAAATGTATATATTATTCAGATCCTAGACACATCATCTCATGGTCCTTATTTTGCAGATTTCAAATGTGTCATTTTGTATGTTATATTTCAGGCTAAATTACTTCCATTTGCTTAAATTAAAAACAAAATTTGACTGATCAAAAAGATTTAGCCTTTATGGCTTTTCTACTTTCTCTTTATCTTGTTTAACTTATTTTTTTCTTGGATATATTACAGATTTTAAATGTTGATTTCTTGAATATATAACATTTAGACTTTCATAAACCTTATATTTCTTTGCACTTACTAAGTGCCAGCCCCAGCTAATAGGTTTCCTTTGACTTTTGTGTCAGTTTTCTGGATTTAAATCTGGTCTTTGTCATTTACTAACTTTATGGCCTTAAACAAGTTTCTTAAAATCATTGAGGCTCAATTTACTAATCTGTAAAATAGGAATAATAATAGTAACAATTTCAAATGGTGATTTTGAGGATGGAAGGTATTCTTTTTAAAGAGCTAAGAGCAGTATCTGGCAAATGGTAAGCACTCAAAATAAGTTAACTGTCATTACTAACATTAAGGATCACATCCTTATGCAATTTAATCTTAAATTATGTCAATTTAATCTTATGTCAGTTTAATCTTTACAACAATCTTGCAAGACAGAGATAATCATCTCCATTTTATAGATGAGGTAACTGTGGCCCAAACAGGTTAAATAACACTTGTCAGTGGTCACACAACTACTAAGTAGCAGAGTAGGGATTTAAATTATAGTCTTTTGTCTACAGAAAAGTAGGAAAAGGAGGGAGTCTCCAACTCCTAGTGAGAAACAAAAAACAAACACACAAAAAAAGAAAAATGAGCCCAAAGAAAACAAATCAACTTATTTCTGTTTTGCTTACTAGTGATACGATTCCTGTGTCAAAAAGGAAACATTTTATTTTTGTAAGGTATAGGCACCACATATCTTTATTATTGTATTTACAAAATTTTTTCTAATTGTGTTATAAAAATAATTACTAATGCAGCAATTTTCATGTGCATTTAAAATGCTTTCTTTCTCTTTCTTTTTTAATGCTTTTTTCAGTTCTCCATTCCTAATAGATTTAAATTTAAGTCACCTAAGTTTTAAATATCTAAATTATAAGTACTGTATTTATGGCAGCAAGATGCTGGTAGAATAATTGATTGTATATGTTGTACATGTCTTTTTCTCCATCAAGGATTAATGTCATAATGAAGACTTATGACTTATTTCAGTAGAGAACTACAATATTACTATCTTAAACAGTTTTGCTTTGCTGTGATTAAAATTATTTACTCTTTTAAGGGTTAGTTCTACTACTGCTGGTGCTCCAGCAGTTAGAAACATACCTGACACTTAGTAGGTATTCAATTAATATTTGTTGATTGATGAAATGAGAAATGGTCCCTGCATGGAATGGGAACTTACAGGGAAGATTTCTTCTCCCAAGAGAAGATCTCTGGTCTCTATTTATATGTAACCTATTCACCTGTTTATTCAGTACCTTCCATTTTCAGACTAATTTTATTCTTAAGGGAATTTGGGGGACTTTTAGATAATACTAAAAATCTTGCATTAACAAGTGGGACTATATTCATTATTATTCTACAAATTTAATCTTTTTCCTACAAATTTAATCTTTTTCCTAAGCTCTAGAGTTTAAATATTAGGTTGGTGCAAAAGGAATTGTGGTTTCGGACCGTGAATTTCCAATCATTATAACTAGGCTCAAACACATCTTTATTAATCAAAATAGGAACCATTACAATCAACACATTTTTGCCAACAATAAATAAGTTTGTTTATTCCTGTAGCATAAAAATCTGTGCTTCGGGATTTCATGAACTCTTGGAAAACATTTTCTGCATCCTGCTGGTTGTGGAAGCGTTTTCCTTGCAAAAAGCTGTCGAGATGCTTGAAGAAGTGGTAGTCAGTTGGCGAGAGGTCAGGTGAATATGGCGGAAGAGGCAAAACTTCTTAGCCCAATTCATTCAATTTTTGAAGCGTTGGTTGTGCGACGTGCGGTCAGGCATTGTCGTGGAGAAGAATTGGGCCCTTTCTGTTGACCAATGCCCACTGCAGGCATTGCAATTTTCGGTGCATCTCATCGATTTGCTAAGAATACTTCTCATATGTAATGGTTTCGCTAGGATTCAGAAAGCTGTAGTGGATCAGACCGACAGAAGACCACCAAACAGTGACCATGACCTTTTTTTTGGTGCAAATTTGGCTTTGGGAAGTGCTTTGGAATTTCATCTCGGTCCAGCCATTGAGCTGGTCATCACCGGTTGTTGTATAAAATCCACTTTTCATCACACGTCACAATCCGATCAAGAAATAGTTGTTGTTGCATAGAATAAGAGAAGATGACACATCAAAATGACCATTTTTTTGATTTTCGGTCAGCTCATGAGGCACCCACTTATCAAGCTTTTTCAACTTTCCAGTTTGCTTCAAATGCCGAACGATCATAGAATGGTCGACGTTGAGGTCTTTAGCAACTTCTCGTGTAGTTGTAAGAGGATCAACTTTCATGATTGCTCTCAATTGGTCTTTGTCAACTTCTGATGGCTGGCCACTACGCTCCTTATCTTTAAGGTTCTCGTCTCCTTTGCAAAACTTCTTGAACCACTACTGCACTGTACGTTTGTTACCAGTTCCTGGCCAAATGCATTGTTGATGTTGCAGTTGTCTCCGCTGCTTTATGACCCATTTTTAACTCAAATAAGAAAATTGTTCGAATTTGCTTTTTGTCTAACATCATTTCCATAGTCCAAAATAAATATAAAATGAACAGCAAGTAATAAGTCATTAGCAAAAAAATATAAAGCAAGAAATGCACATTAAAATGATGTATAACATAACCACATTTATTTAAGAATGTATTCCAATATCAAACGGCAAATTTCAACAATGCAAACCTCAATTACTTTTGCACCAACCTAATAAGATGGCAAGTAAAGGGAGAAAACCTTGTTTATACTCTCAAATACTTCCTAATTGAAAGTAAATGATTTTCATTGGGCATATGGGAATGGTTTCACAGAGAGCTTGAAATTTGAAGGCTGAGTGGGAGTTTGCCATGTGGGAAAAAGGAAATCTAGGCTAAAGGACCAACACATGGAATGCATAAACACAGGAAAAAATGGTACACAGGGTGAAGAGTGAGAAGTTGTTTTTTTTTAAAGTAGTTTCATTCACACATCATACAATCCATCCAAAATGTACAATGAGTGACTTTCAGTATAACCAGAGTTGTGCATTCATCACCACAATCAATTTTAGAATATTTTCATTGCTCCAAACAAAATAAATAAATAAATAAAAGCAAACAAATAACAAAAACCCTTACCCCTTACACCTGCATCCCATTATTGACCCATAGCATAGGTGTGGTACTTTTGTTACAATTGATGAAAGAATATTAAAATATTACCGATATGGGGAACGGATGTGGCTCAAATGGTTGGGCGTCCGTCTCCCATATGGAGGGACCTGGGTTCAATCCCCGGCACCTCCCGGTAAAAAAAAAAAAAAAAAAAAAATATTGCCGTTAACTATAGTCCATGGTTTTCCCAATACTACCTCATTATTGATACTTTGTAATAGTGACATACATTTGTTCTAGTTCATGGAAGAACATTATTATATTTGTACTATTAACCACATTCATCATCCACAACAAAGTTCACTATATTATACAGTCCCATGTTTCATCGTCTAGCTTTCCTTCAAATAACATACACGACCCTAAACTTCCCTTTTCAACCACAGTCACACCCACGATTCAGCACTGTTAATTATCCTCACAATAATGTGCTACCATCACCTCTATCCATTTTCAAATATTTCTATCAATCTTTTTGAGGAAAAATTCTATTCAAGTCTTTTGCCCATTTCCTATTTGGGACATGTCTTTTTATTGTTGAGTTGTAGGATTTCTTTATATATTCTGAATATTAAACCCTTATTGAAAATGTGGTTCCCAAATATTTTCTCCCGTTGAGTAGACTGCCTTTTCACCTTCTTCACAAAGTCCTTTGAAGCACAAAAATAATCAATTTTGAGGAGGTACTGTTTATCTATTTTTTCTTTCATTGCTCATGCTTTGGGTGTAAGGTCTAAGAAAGCACCACTTACCACAAGGTCTTGAAGATGCTTCCTTACATTTTTTTTTCTAGTTGTTTTATTGTCCTAGCTCTTATATTTAAGTCTTTGATCCATTTTGGGTTAATTTTTGCATAAGGTGTGAGATAGGGGTCCTCTTTCTTTCTTTTAGCTTTGGCTATCCAGTTTTCCCAGCACCATTTGTTGACGAGACTGTTCTGTACCAGTTGGGTGGACTTGGCAGCCTTGTCAAAAATCAATTGATCATAGGGAGCAGCTGTGGCTCAAGCCGTTGAGCACCCACCTCCCATATGGGAGGTCCCGGGTTTGGTTCCCAGTGCCTCCTGAAAACAACAAACAACAAGCAAAACAAATGAAAAAAACAACTCAAGGAAGCCAATGTGACTCAGTGGTTGAGCACTGGCTTCCCACATATGAGGTCCTGGGTTCATTCCCCAGCTCCCAGTACCTATTAAAAAAAATGAGACCATGAAGTGAGGGGCTATTTCTGAACTCTCAATTCTATTTCATTAATCATTATGTCTATTTTTATGCATTACCATGCTGTTTTGACCACTATAGTTTTGTAATATGCTTTAAAGTCAGGAAGTGTGACTCCCCCAACTTCATTCTTCTTTTTCAAGATGTTTTTGGCAATTTGGGGATCCTTTCCCTTCCAAATAAATTTGATAATTTCTGTAAAGTAGGCTGTTGGAATTTTGATTGTAATTGGGTTGAATCCAAAATCAATTTGGGTAAAATTGACATCTTAATGATAATTACTCTTCCAATCCATGAATATGTAATGTCCTTGCATTTGTTTAGGTCTTCTTTGATTTCTTTTAGCAATGTTTTGTAGTTTTATGAGGACAGGTCCTTTACATCCTTGGCTAAATTTATTCCTAGATATTTGATTCTTTTAGTCGCTATTGTAAATGAAATTTTTTTTTTTTATTTCCTCCTCAGATTGCTCATTACTAGTGTATAGAAACACTACTGATGTTTACATGTTGATCTTGTATCCTGCCATGTTGCTGAACTCATTTATTAGTTCTAGTAACTTTGTTGTAGATTTTTCGGGATTTTCTAAATATAGGATAATTTCATCTGCAAATAGTGGAAGTTTTACTTCTTCCTTTCAGATTAGCATGCCTTTTATTTCTTTTTTCTTGCCTAATTGCTCTAGCTAGAACTTCTAGCACAATATTGAATAACAGTGGTGACACTGGGCATTGTTGTCTTGTTCCTGATCTTAGAGGGGAAGCTTTCAGTCTTTTACCAATGAGTAAGATGTTGAATGTGGCTTTTTCATATCATGTTGAAGATGTTTCCTTTATTCCTTCTTTCAAAGTGTTTTTATCAGGAACGATGCTAGATTTTGTCAGATGCCTCTTCTGCATCAATTGAGATTATCATGTGGTTTTTCCCCTTCAATTTGTTAATGTGGTGAATTACATCAGTTAATTTTTTGTATGGAACCACTTTTGTATACCTGGGATAAACCCCACTTGATCATGGTGTATAATTCTTTTAATGTGATGTTGGATTTAATTTACAAGTATTTTGTTCAGGATTTTTGCATCTATATTCATTAGAGATATTGTTCTGTAATATTCTTTTCTTGTAGTGTCTTTGCTTGGCCTTGGTATTAGGGTGATTTTGGCCTCATAGGCCAAAAGTGTCCCCTCCTTCAATTTTTTGGAAGAGTTTTAAGCAAGACAGGTATTATTTCTTCTTGAAATGATTGGTAGAATTCTCCTTTGAAGTCATCTGGTCCTGGGCTTTTCTTTGTTGGGAGGTTTTTGATGACTGATTCAATCTCTTTACTTGTGATTGGTTGGTTGAGGTCTTCTGTTCTAGAGTCAGTGTAGTATGTTCATGTGTTTCTTCAACATTGTCCGTTTCTTCTGAGTTGTATAATTTGTTAACACACATTTGTTCATAATATCCCTTTATGATATTTATTTCTTTTAGTACTGTCCCCCCTTGTTTTTTATGTTAGTTATTTTCATCTCTCCTTTTTTCTTGTCAGTCAAGCTAAGTTTTTGTCCATTTTATTGATATTCTTTTGATATTGGTTTTGTTGATTCTCTCTATTAATTTTTTTCTCAATTTCATTTATTTCTGCTCTAATATTTGTTATTCCTTTCCTTTTACTTGTTTTGGGATTAGTGTTATTCTTTTTCTAGTTCCTCCAGGTATCCAGGTGTGTAGTTAGGTCTTAGATTTTTAGCTCTTTCTTCTTTTTTAATGTAATCATCTGTGGCTATAAATTTCCCTCTCAGTACTGCCTTCGCTGCATCACATAGGTTTTGATTTGTTGTGGTCTCGTTTTCATTCATCCTGAGATATTTACTGATTTCTCCTGCAATTTCTTCTTTGACCCACTGACTGTTTAAGAGAGTGTTGTTTAACCTCCATATATTTGTGATTTTCCCATTCTCTGTTATTCATTTCCAGATTCATTCCATTATGGTCAAAGAACTTTTTTTGTATAATTTCAATCTTATAAAATTTATTTTTGTCTGTTTTATTACCCAAAATGTGGTCTGTCCTAGAGAAAGATCCATGCACACTTGAGAAGAATGTATATCCTGGATATGTCTTTTAGGTCTATTTCATTTATCATATTATTCAAGTTCTCTGTTTCCTTATTGATCCTCTGTCTAGGTGTTAAACACATCCATTTTATTGATATAGATGTTCTATCTATTGATGAGAATGGTGTATTGAAGTCTCCAACTATTATTGTAGTAACGTCTATTTTGCCTTGACAGTGTTTGTCGTGTGTTTTGGGGCACCCCGGTTGGGTGCATAAATACTTAGAATTGTTATTTCTTCTTGTTAGATTACCCCTTTTATAAATATGTAATGTCCTTCTTTGTCTCTTACAACAGTTTTGTATTTAAAGTCTGTTTTGTCTGATGTTAGTATAGCAACCTCAGCTCTTTTTTGTTTACTGTTTGTGTGCAGTGTCTTTTTCCAAAATTTAATTTCAGCCTATTTGTTTCCTTGGGTCTATGGTGAGTCTCTTTTAGACAGCAAATAGATAGCTCATTTTTTAATCCAGTCTGTCAATCTGCATCTTTTGATTGGGAAGTTAATCCGTTAACATTCTATGTTATTGCTATAAAGACAGTCCCTACTTCAACCATTTTATCCCTTGGCTTTCATTTGTCATATCTTATTTTTCTCTGTAATTTTACCCTTTATATTACCCTTATTGATAATCTTCATTTCTACACTCTACTCCAAGCTTCTCTCCTGTCTTTTCCTTTCAGGCTGCAGAACTACCTTTATATTTTGTAGGGCAGGTCTCTTGTTGATGAACTCTCTCTATTTCTGTTTATCTGTGAATATTTTAAACTCTCGTTTTTGAAGATCAGTTTTGCTGGATAAAGAACTTTTGGCTCGCAGTTTTTTTCTTTTTCTGTACCTTGAATATGTCTTACCACTTCCTTCTCACCTCCATCGTTTCTGATAAGAAATCATTATTTAATCTTATTGCGGATCCCTCCTATATAATCAATTGCTTTTCTCTTGCTGCTTTCAGAATTCTCTCTTTATCTTTGGCATTTGACTTTCTGATTGGTATGTGTCTCAGACAGGTCTGTTCAGTTTTATTCTGTTTGGAATACATTGCCTTCTTGGACATGTATATCTATATCTTTCGTAAGAGTTGGGAAATTTGGCGCCATTATTTCCTCGGATATTCTTTCTGCCCCTTTTCTCTTCCCTTCTCCTTCTGGAATTCACACGTGTATGTTTGTACACTTCATGCTGTCATTCAGTTCTCTGAGACCCGGCTCAGTGTTTCCATTCTATCTGTTCTTCTGTCTGTTCAATTTCAGATATCCTGTCTCCTAAGTCACTAATCCTTTCTTCTACCAGTTCAAATAGGCTGTTATATGCCTTTAATGTATTTTTTTTTTTAAGATTTATTTTTATTTATTTATTTCTCCCCACTCCTCATTGTTTGTGCTTACTGTCTGTTCTCTGTGTCTGTTTGTTTTGTGCTCTCTGTCTGCTCGTCTTCTTTTTAGGAGGCAGCAGGAACCAAATCCAGGACCTCCCATGTGGGAGGGAGGCACCCAATCACTTGAGCCACATCCGCTCCCTGCTTGTTGTCTCTCATTGTGTTTCCTCCTTGTGTCTCCTTAATTGCATCACCTTGTTGCATCACCTTGCTGCATCATCTTGCTGCATCATCTTGTTGCGTCAGCATGCCGTACTGGCCTGTCGCATCA
>JAQZBX010077647.1:0-14240 GCA_029593785.1 Cabassous unicinctus
CAGGTGAAGGTGCAGGCAGAGCCCGCTGAGAGTCCCTGCACCCAGCCCAGGGGTGACGGTGCAGAGAGAGGGCAATGGCTGAACCGGCCCAGGCCCAGCCGGCACTGCCCTGAAGCCCCTGAGCAGCCTGATGGAAAGAAGGACAGCAGTGGTGCGGCCAGGGGCCCCGTGCCCAGGGAAGGAGGGCTGAGGGCAGGAGAGGAGGAAGTCGGCTTTCACTAGGATCTGACCCCAAGAAGCGTCTGCCCGTGGCTTTCTCTGTAACTGCAGTGCTGCAGGGTCAGCAAAGAAACGCGCTGAGTGTCCGCCAAGCCCCGCCTGGGGCCGGCGGGGGCAGCGCACCAGCCGTGGGCCCAGGACGCGCGGGTCGCAGCCCCCCACCCCCGCGCGGCGCCGCCTCCCCGCCAGGAGCTGTCCAGGGGCCACGGCAGCCGCCGCGCACCGCGGGGCGCCACCTGCTTTGCCAAGGGCGCTCCTGACACAGAGGGGGCGAGCTGCGTTTTCCCCGCGCGCTTTAGGAAATCCCAACAGAATGTTTCTCAAACAAAAGAGCAAACATGTATTTTTAAACATTTAAATATTGAAGACCTGTTACAGCTTGGTCTTAAAGACTGTTTTAGAAGGTTTTATTTATGGATGTATATATGTATAAAGAGAGAATAACTGAAAATGGCCAAATAGACTGCCACACACTTACAAAAATAAAACCGTTTTTTTTTTTTTTGCTCTAGGCCTGAGTCCAGCATGGAAATTTTTAGTCTCTAAAGAGACTCACTCAGGAAATTTTGGGTGATGGTGAAGATGGTATAAAGAGTTGCAGTGGGCACCCTAACTTCAGCTGAATTAGTTTTCTTTGGGGAAAAAGCGATTAATGAGCTCTAGGGAGTACTGTTTCATTACCAACAAGAGCAGCGGTTGGCACTGCCCGCTCAGAGGTGAGCAGGGCAGGTTGTCCGCTGGAGGGATGGGGGGCTGAAGACTGGGGGTCCCATCCGAGAGCCATCTGCACGCTGTAATAACACTGAACTGCTGTTTACTTTCTGTTTCAGAAAAATGTACAAGTTGAGCTTTTCATATCAATTTTTAGCACTTTTAGGCTGCTCCTGGGAGATGGTCCTTGAATTGAAACAGATGTCAAAAGTGCTCAGCGTCTCTGAATGAGATGAGTGTTGAGGAAGAAAACCACAGCTCTAAACTTTGGGGTGAATAAGGCTTATTTAAGGGAACCTGTTAAAAATGCAGGGCCTCGGACCTCTACTCTTATTTTAAAAACACACTTGGAGTAAACTGTCCCTCCAAACTCCTAGTTCCTCTGAATTATTCATCCTACTATATGCTGACTCACGTAGAAACAATACGTAGATGTTCTTTGAACCAGGATTTCCAAAGATCCAAATCTAGGAAGGGCTCTTAGTCATACTCACAAATTTCTAACACATCCGAGAGGCCTCAGAATTATTCTTGATCTGGTCGTACTTGGTCACTGAGTGGAGGTAACGCAGGAGCTCAAGCCCAGGGAGGTTGACTGAATATTTCCATATTCCAGAGAAATCACACAGGAGGCCAGCAGGAGTGGACATGCCTTTAATACTTACAGGACCCGTGGCAGCCGGGAGGTACCGCCCCATCCCGTGGGGGATCACAGGTTTACATGCAGTTTAACACGGATGGGCGTGGGCAAGCAGGGAACAGCACGTTTCCGTGGCATGGGTAATGGGTGCAGCGAGAACAGTTAATAAGCTCGACTACAGCCCAGCGCGTAATTCAGGTTAGACACCTTGCCGTCCATCACGGTCATTCCACCCAAGAGGCCAGTTCAACCCCACCCTTCCCAGCAGTGCACACAAATAACTAGTGGGAGGGGGAAGCGGCATTCATCTCCCCACAATGTGGAGCTCTAGTTAAGATTTCATTTTAATCTGAAATTGCTTTATTTTGCATAATCACCATCTGTATAAGCCTATCAGCTTTTTGCATTTTTTATTTATTTTTTCTTTACTAGAGAAGTTCTGGGTTTACAGAACAATCATGAATAAAATGCAGGATTTCCATACACCACCCCACCACCAGCACCTTGTGTTGACGTGACACATTTGTTACAATTGATGAGAGCACATTTTCATAATTCTACTATTAACTAAAGTCCATGGTTTAACTTAGAGTTCACTGCGTAATGTAGTTCAATGGATATTTTTTTAAAAATTGTATCCTGTCACCATATATACAAGCTCCCATTTCCCCCTTTTCGTCATATTCGTGTTTGTATTTCAGTGCTGTTAATTGTGTTCACATTGGTGTGCTACCATCACCACCACCCACTACCAAAACATTTCCGTCAATCCAAACAGGAATGATGGAAATGTTTTAAGCCTAAACTTCCCATTCCCTGTCCCCACCCTACCCCCTGGTAACTTATAGTCTAGATTCTGACTGTGAGGTTGCTTATTCTAATTGTTTCAAGTTAGTGAGATTTGTGTCTTTCTTCTCTCAACATGATGTCCTCAAGGCTCATCCACGTGGTCGCATGTATCAGGACTTCATTCCTTTTTATAGCTGAGTAATATTCCATTGTATGTCTATGCCACACCTTATTTATCCATTCATAGGCTAATGGACACTTTGGTTGCTCCAATCTTTTGGCAGTTGAATAATGCCGCTATGAACACTGGTGTACAAGTATCTGAGTCCCTGCTTTCAATTCTTCTGAGCATTTCAATTCTTTTGGGGAGTGGGATAGCCAGGTCCTGTGGTAGGTCTACACTTAGCTTTCTGAGGACCACCAAATGGTCTTCCACAGAGGCTGCACCATTTTACACTCCCACTACCAATGAATGAGTGTTCCTGTTTCTCCACATCATCTCCAACATTTGTTATTTTCTGTTTTTGTAATAGCAGCCATTCTAGTGGGTGTGAAATGATATCCCATTAGGGTTTTGATTTGCATTTCCCTGATGGCTAATGATGCTGAGCATCTTTTCATTTACATTCTGGCCATTTGTCTATCTTCTTTGGAGAGCTGTCTGTTCAAGTCTTTTGCCCATTTTTTTTTTAAGATTTATTATTTATTTATTTATTCCTCCCCTTGTTTTTGTGCTCACTGTCTGCTCTCTGTGTCCATTCACCGTGTGCCTTCCGTGTCTGCTTTTTCCCTTTAGAAGGCACCAGGAACCCATCCCAGGACCTGCGGTGTGGGAGAGAGCACTCAATCGCCCAAGACATCTCATCTCCCCGGTCTGCTGTGTCTCCCACTGTCTTGCCTCTGTGTCTCACTTTTGTTGCGTCATCTTGCTGCACCAGCTCTCCATGGCGCGGGGCCAGTGTGCCTTCACCAGGAGGCCCTGGGAACCGAACCCAGGGCTTCCCATACGGTAGATGGGAGCCCAATCACTTGAGCCACATCCTCTTCCCATTTTGCCCGTTTTTAAATTGGGTTGTTTTCCTTTTTGCTGTTAGGTTGAAGGATTCCTTCATATCTTTTAGATAGTAAACCTTTATCAGGCATGTGGTTTCCAGTCATTTTCTCCCATTGTGTTGGTTGCTGTTTTCCTTCCGTAATCAAGCCCTTTGAAGCACAAAAGTTTTTCATTTTGATGAGCTCCCATTGTAATCATATAAATGTATTTATAAATATATAATTGTATACTTAAAAATAAGCATGTACAAAGACTTAGAAAAAGGTAAGAACACTCATAAGGACTCACTGAAGAATAAACAGAATTTTTCATAATTTCCTAGAGGAGATGCATAACTCATTCATTAGGGAAGGTCCCTCAAAATCCAACCATTAGAAACCATATTCTGTAATTGTGTACTAGCAGCAGACAAGCATCTTTTTAGTCCCCTAATTGCCAATGGAGTGACCTTAAAGTAGATAGAGGGGAACATACAGGTCTCTGAACAAGAGTAATTTATGTTCCTCAAGTAGAAGAATCAATACAACTCCCCAAATGACAAAATAGGTCCATTCTGTGTTATGGTTTTATGAGTTAAAGGTTCTGATTTTTTCACCAGAATCACTACAATTCCTTCAGAGAATTCTTTGTGAAGTTCAAAATAAGAATTGAGCATATAGTGAAGCTGGTAAGTAAATAGCACTATACAGATTCAAGGTGGTCTCTTCTAAATAATACTGAAAAATCTTTCACCAACTACAATTTGAAAGTGGCTTTTGTTGGAAGAAAAAGCCCACAACATCTGAAACCTTGACTAAGACAAGGTCCTGAAGATGCTTCCCTTCTTTTTTTCCCAGGAGTTTGAAAGTTCTGGTTCTTATATTTAGGTTTTTTATCCATTTTAAGTTGATTTTTTATATGGTGTGAGGTAGGGGTCCTTCTTTTTTTGCAAATGGAGATCTTGTTTTCCTAGCACTATTTGTTGAAGAGACTATTCTTTCCCAATTAAGTGGTCTTTGTTACCTTGTCAAAAATCAGTTGGCCATAAATGTGATTTCTGAGCTCTCAATTCGATTCCACTAGTCTGTATATCTGTCCTTGTGCTAGTACTATGATTACTATGGCTTTGTAATAAGTTTTAAGATTGGGATTGGGAAGCGGAAGTGTGAATCCTCCAACTTCATTCTTTTTCAAAATGGTTTTAGCTATTCAGGGACCCTTACCCTTCCATATATATTTGATGATTGGTTTTTCCATTTCTGCAAAGAAAGTTGTTGAAATTTTGATTGGGATTGCACTGAATCTATAAATTACTTTGGGTAGGATTTACATCATAACAATATCTAGTCTTCCAATACATGAACATGGACTGTCCTTCCATTTATTTTGGTCTTCTTTGATTTCCTTTAGCAATGTTTTGTAGTTTTCTGTATACAAGTCCTTTACACCTTGGCTCAACTTATTCATGGGTATTTTATTCTTTTAGTTGCTATTGTGAATTTTTTTCTTTATTTCTTCTGATTATTCATTGCTTGTGTATAAAAACACTACTGATTTTTTGAGTGTTGATCTTGTACCCTGCCACTTTGCTGAATTCATTTATTAGCTCTAGTAGCTTTGTTGTAGATTTTTCAGGATTTTCTGTACATAGGATCATGTCATCTGCAAATAGGGGAAGTTTTACTCCGTTCTTTCCATTTTGGATGCCTTTTATCTCTTTTTCTTGCCTAACTGCTCTGGTAAGAATTTCCAGTACAATGTTGAATAACATTGGTGATAGTGAGCATCCTTGTCTTATTCTTGGTCTTAGAGGGAAAGTTTTCAGTCTTTCACCATTAAGTAGGATATTAGCTATGGGCTTTTCGTATAAAGCCCTTTATCATATTGAGGAAGTTTCCTTCTATTCCTAATGTTCTAAGTGTTTTTATCAAGATTTTGGCTGGATTTTGTCAAATACCTTTTCTGCTTCAATTAAGATGATCATATGTTTTGCCCTTCATTTTATTATTGTGGTATACTACACTAATGATTTTCTAATCCTACTTGATCATGGCATATACTTCTTTTATTATGCTGTTGGATTTGATTTCTTAACATTTTGTTGAGGATTTTTGCATCTATATTCATAAGAGATATTGGTCTGTAGTTTTATTTTCTTGTGGTTTCTTTATATGGATTTGATATAAGGGTGATGTTGGCCTTGTAGAATGAGTTAGGGAATGTTATCTCTTTTCAATTTTTTAGAAGCATTTGAGCAGAACTGGAATTATGTCTTCTTGGAATGTTTGATAGAATTCCCTGTGAAGCCATCTGGTCCTAGGCTTTTCTTTTTTGGGAGGTTTTAGATTACTGATTCAATCTCTTTATTAGTAATTGATTTGTTGAGATTTTCTATTTCTTCTTGAGTCAATGTCGGTAGTTTGTATGTTTCTAAGAATTTGTCAATTTCATCTAGGTTATCTAATTTATTGGTGTACATTTGTTCATAGAATCCTCTTATACTCCTTTGTGTTTCAGAAGGATCAGTAGTAATGTCTCTCTTTTCATTTCTGATTTTTGTTATTTGTATCCTCTCTCTCTCTCTTTTTTTGTCAGTCTAGGGTTTGTCAATTTTATTGAACTTTTCAAAGAACTAATTTTTTATTTTGTTGATTCTCTCTATTGGTTTTGTTTGTTTGTTTTCTGTTTCATTTTTCTCTGCTGTAATCTTTATTTCCTTCCTTCTGCTCACTTTGGATTTAATTTGCTCTTCTTCTTCTAGTTCTTCCAGTTTTGAGGTTAGGTCTCTTATCAAGTCTTTCTTCTTTTTTAATGTAAGCATTTAGAGCTATAAATTTCCCTCTCAGCACTGCCTTTGTTATCTTGTATTTTCATATGCATTTATCTCAAGATATTTTGTCATTTTGCTTGTGATTTCCTCTTTAACCCACCGGTTGTTTAATAGTACATCGCCTAATTTCCACATATATTTGAATTTTCCATTTCTCCCTCTGTTATTGACTTCTAGCTTCATTCCATTGTGGTTGGAGAATATGCATTGTATGATTTCAATGTTTTTTAATTTCTTGAGACTTGCTTTGTGACCCAACATATGGTCTATCTGAAGAATTATCCATGTGCACTCGAGAAGCATGCGTATTATGTTTTTGTTGAGTGTAGTGTTCTATATATATATATCTATTAGGTCTAGTTGGTTTAGAGTATCATTTAGGTCTTGTAGTTCCTTATTGATCTTCTGACTAGATATTCTATCCATTATCAAAAGTGGTGTATTAAAGTTTCCTACTATTAATGTAAAGCCATCAATTATCCCTTCAAATAAATCAGTATTTGTTTCATATATTTTGGGACTCTGCTGTTGGGTGCATATATATCTATAATTGTTACATCTTCCTGTTGAATTGTCCCCTTTATCAGTGTATAATAACCATCTTTGTCCCTCATAACTGTTTTTGACTTAAAGTCTATTTTGTCTGATATTAGTATAGCCACCCCATTTCTCTTTTGGTTACTACTTGCATGGTATATTTTTTCCATCTTTTCACCCTCAACCTATTTGTACCTTTGACTTTAAGGTTAGTCTCTCACAGACAGCATATAGTTGGGTCATTCTTTTTTATCCATTCTGCCAATCTCTGCCATGTGACTAGAGAGTTTAATCCATTTACATTTAAAGTCACTACTGATAATACAGGACTTTCTTCTGCCATTTTGCTATTTAGCCTTTGTATGTTTTATATCTTTTTTATTCCTCACTTCTGTTAATGCCCACTTTCATATTATTTGCTTTTTGTGTGTTTTACCATATTGTGTGCCTTCTCATTTCTATGTGAATATATTTTTCATTTATTTTCTTTGTGGTACCATGGGGTTAAAATTTAACATCCTAAATATAAAACAATCATATTTGGCTTGATACCAACTTAACTTCAGTAGCATTTGCATATATTTTCCCTATGCTCCTCTGTCCCCCACATTTTTGTATGTTATCACTTTGTACGTCTTTGATACGCCTTTATACACTGTATGTCCAAAAACCTAGATTTATCATTACTAGATTTATCATTACTTCTTATGCATTTACATTTTAGTACCTGTAAGAAGTAAGAAGGAGAGTTATATACCAAACAATACACTACAATACAACTGGCATTTGAAATTACCCAAATGATTATCTTATCACAGATTTTTCTTTCTTTATGCCTCTGTCTAGTCTCCTTTCCTTTCAGTCTGAAGAACTCCCTTTAGTACTGCTCATAGGACAGGTCTAGCGGTGATGAATCCCTCAGCTGTTGTTTATCTGGGAGTCTTCAAGTCTACCTTATTTTTGAAAGAAAATATCACTGGATATAAAATTCTTGGTGGACAGTTGTTTTTCAGCACTTTATTTCAACCCACTGCCTTCTTTCCACCATGGTTTCTGATGTGAATTGACACTCACTCTGATTGGGGATCCCTTGGATGTAGCACATTGCTTTTCTCTTTCAGCTTTCAGAACTCTCTCCTTGTCCTTTGCATTTAATAGCGTGATCACTATATGATGGGCTGTGTTTTTCTTCATATGCATCTGTTTTGTGTTCTCTGGACCTCTTGGATGTGCATATTCATGTCTTTTGCTAAGTTTGGGAAGTTCTCTGTCATAATTTCTTTGACTATTCCTTCTGCCCTTTCTCTTTTTCTTCGTCTGGGACACCCATAATGCATATATTGATATGTTGATGGTGTCCTAGAGGTCTCTTAAGCCATTTCCACTTTTAGAATTTCTTTTTATTTTCTGCTCCTTAGCCTGACTCATTTCTAGTGTCTTGTCTTCAAGTTCACTGATTCTTTCTTATGCCAGCTCCAATCTTCTCTTGAAACCCTCCTGAATATTTTTCATTTCAGTTATTGTAGTCTTCTACTCCAGCCATCCTGTTTGATTCCTTTTTAAATTTTCTATCTCTTTACTAATACTCTCATATTGCTTATGCATTGTTTCCCTGATAAACTTTAATTCTTTCTTTGTATTTTCCTTCAACTCCTTGAGCATTTTTAAGAATTTTTTTTTAAAGGCTTTTGTTGTTGTTGTTATGTCCACATTCTCATCTTCTTCCTTGCTGTTTTCTGGATTTTTATCCTCTTCCTTTGAATGAGCTATCATTTCCCATTTCTTTTCATTTATTTATTTATTTTGTCTTTTACTCTTTTGTTGCACAATGTACGTTTTAATATTTTAAAATGTTAACTCTGGGATTTATCCCATGAGATGTATGTTTCTTGATTTTGTAACCAGCTAGTGATAAGACAGAAATTTTCTTGAGTTTCAGCCCTCTTATCAGGAAGGCAAATGCAGTGGGTAGGGTTTTCCCTGTTTTTCTAGGCCTCTGTCTTGTCCTGGTATTTTGCTTGTTAGTTGTTTTGGACTTTCCTGTTTTTCAGGAGTTTGACTGTCCCCTCCATATCCCTGGAGGCAGACCTCCCTCTCTGCTGGGTGTTTGAAGCTGACAGGGCTTTGCCCCAGACCATCTGCCTCTATAGTTTTTTATACTCCTTTTGTTGTCTCATGCTGCTTTTACCTGGAGGACAAATTCTGGGAGAAGGGGCACAGCAGAGAGAACTTTTCCAGTGAAAATAAGTCCAGGGACCCACGAAGGGGACAAAAACCGGCTCCAACATGCCTTAGGAAGGTGATCAGGGAGGGCTCCAAGGATTTCTCCAATGGCTCCCCAAAACTGAGCTTTCCTTACCTGCCCAGCAAATGCAGCCCTTCAACTAACTGTTCCCCATAGCTGTGAAGAAGCACAGCATCTCTGCATCTCTGCTGCCATCGCTGCTCCTGCCCAGAGAGGGTTGATATGATGGCTGCAATCACTTGTGTCCAGGCAGACTGAATCAATGGCTGCCCTCAGAGCTGGGTCCCCAGTGTTTCAGATGGTTCCTGCCCATAGCCTGTTTGCTAGCTGTTTTGGTGGAAGGACTGAGCACTGGAGCTCCCTACTCCATCATGTTCCCTCTATCAGCTTTTGACTTTTTAGAAAAGTATGGTACTGTTTTAAATATGTAATATCGTGTCCCTTCAACATTAGCAATGCATTAGGAGGCAATGCTCTTTTGAACCATTACTATCAGAGTACCACAAAAGTTGCAAGTGGATGTTGATTTTCCACCACTGAGATACTTATTGTTGTTTCAAACTTAACTTTCTCAAACCTAGGGAAATATGTGCTGTTTTTTAATCTTTAAAAATAAAATTAGTGATTAAAAAGCTTATATTATCCATAAAGGTGCTTTTTAGAGGAATATATGGTTCCTAAATATCTCATTTAGTTGGTCACAAGAAAATAATAGTGAAGCTTTTATAACTAGCTGACTTTTATGAGGTTTCATTTTACATTTAAAGAGCTCTGTGTTTTAATATCACTCAACTGAAAAGAGGTACTGTAGGTGTAATAAAGAAGCATAAAAGAGATGAAACAGCTGGCATAAGTTAGCCATCCTTAAGAGCTCCCAAACTACCTGGTATTCCAAATAATTATGACATGCATGATAATTCTTGAGGGTATAATCAGTCCTTCTGGGAAAGAAGCCACAGCAGAAACCAAACAGTGAGTTGTACCCAACAAAGGGAGTCTGTTAGTACCCTGAAGAAAAAAACAAATTACCCCTAAATCTAAACCGTCTGTGTAAGGTTGTCATCTTCTAATGAACTTGAAAATCTAATTCTTCTAAGGTACACTCCTGGCCCCATTCCAATTGCTATATGAACTTGGAGAAACTTCTTTTGAAGTGTTTTGTGTCTATAAAACCTGGATAATAATACTTTCTGTCTCAGGTGGTTGGAAAGGCCTTTGGCAATGTCAGATGCTGAATGTTGTTCCTGCCACACATGCAGGTGGAAGCTGTGCTACCCCAGGCAACTATAATTAGAAAGACCCAGGAACTAAAACGGTGCCAACACCCCAGGAGTTAAATAAGGAGACAGTGCCCCGTGTCGTTTTTCCCCCTGAGACCAAGCCAGCTTGTTATGCCTGAATGCTGAATTCCCTCTTTCACACTTTAGAAAGCTGAAGCTTGCCTTGGACTTGCCCACCACAGAGCAGTTCTTGCCAGGTGTAAATGTTTTTTAAGGCAGTCTTCTAAGTGAAGTGCTGACATTCAGTGGAAAGCACGGGCTTACAATGCTTGTTAAGAGAGTAAAATTTCCCCAGAAATATCTGTCATACGAAAAATGCAGAAACTTTCTTCATCTGTATAATGAGGGAGAGGGCTAAATCTTATCTCAGAGATGAAACTCTTTCTTTTTTCAAACAAACAAAAAAAAGTATTATTGTGGAACTAAAAGATATAAAATAAGTAAAAACTGTGCTGCTTGAAAGGAAAAAGGAGATTGTCTGGTTCCCTGAAGTGACCTGAGACACTGTCAAAATCTAAGACTTCCTTGGGTTCAATTTAAGGATCACTGTACCATATATTTTCCAAACCAGGTCTTCAATTTCTAATTTTTTAAAATTATTTTAGATACCAGTAATATTAAAAACCTGCCCTGTATTGTTTACAGAGACTTGTAGCACATCTTATGTGTTATCTCACCCGGATTAACTCCCTGACGTTCCCCTCCCTTCTCACACCGCCATGTCTCAATGAGTTTCTACAACACCCCTTCTCACTCTCAACATGGTCTTCTTTTATTATCTTCCTCTTCTCTGTTGTGGTCATCATCGTAATCAAAGCAAATATTTATGGAATCTTAGTATGTGCCAAGCGTGGTGTGCTGGTGAGGCTAATGTGTCAGCTCGGCCATGTCATTGTGCCCAGTTGTCTGGTCCAGCAAGCACTGGGCTGATTGTAGTACAAGGGCATTTATGGACTTCAGTCATCAGTGAGCATAGATGGCTGATTACATCTACATCAACCAGGGAGATTGCCGTCAGCAAGAGTGATGTTTTATCCAATCTGTTGAACCTCTTAAAAGGGGGAGTGATTTCAGCATTCAGAGAGAATTTCCAGCTCTACTTCAGGACAGCGAGCGTCTCCTGGAAACTCATCAAGGACCTTCACCAGAGCCCCTGGTTTGCAGCCTGCCTGCGGAATTTAGACTTGTGCATCCCCACGGTCATGGAGAGAATTTTATAAAATCTTATATACTATTTACAGAAATCTCCTGTTGATTCTGTTTCCCTAGAGAACCCTGACTAATACATGTGGCAATCCTCACAACACTACCACGAGATGATTAGAATAGGATTCATACGTTAGAGACGCGAAATCTCAGCAGCACAGAGATGTAAAGTAATTTGCCACCTAAAAAATGGCAAAGATAAGATTTAAACCCCAAGCAGTCTGACTCTAGATGTGTTAGTCAGGGCTGTCCAGAGAAATAGAACAGACAGAATATATATAAAAAGAGATTTATTATAGGAATTGGCGCAAGTGACCATTGGGATTGGCAAGTCCACATTCTGCACAGCAGACTGCACGTTAGAATCTCCAATGAAGGTCAAGTTGAATTCCCAAGGAGAAGCTGGCTAGCAAAGGCAGAAATTACTCTTTCTGTCTGCTGAAATCCTCAGTTCTGGCTTTTAAGTGATTGGATAAGACTCCAGTGATTGGATGAGGAGACTCCCCTCATTGCTGAGGGCAATCTTCTGTGTTGATTGTAGATGCAATCAGCCAGTAGATGCAAACAATGGACTATAGATGCAAATCCATTTACAAAATGCCGTCACTGTAACAATCAGGCCATGCTTGCTGGACCAAACAACTGGACACCATAAGCTTACCAAGTTGACACATGAAATTGGCCATCACACTAGCTTTCCATGGTAATAACTAAGTACAAAACCATCTTGTCTATCATTCAGAGTAGCTGCCTACATGCTAACATGTCTTTTTCCCCATGCATACTTACCAGTTCTTGAGGGCAGGAACTCTATGTTCTTCACTGTATCACTTTGATCTTGCACAGCACCTGACATATGGTAAATGCTCAATAATTAGCTATTAAATAATAAATCAAACTGACAGCATGTTTCCCAAGAGGATAAAACAACTTGCCTATGGTTATTTAAAAGAGTCAAATATTAGATCCATCAGAGTGATGGTTATATAAGGTTTTTAGAAGTTTATAAAATAAAGTTTAAATGAAGTTCCAAAATGATGGAAATTTTGAAAATAATTTCTAATAGAAAACACTAACCTTTGAACATTTGGGATGAAGACATCTCTGTGGTTAAACCTACATTCTTTTACTGCTGGAGAGAGCCAAACTAACACAAGCTTTGGGAAAGGAATTCAGTAGTTCCACCTCTGGAGTTTATTTTAGAAAATAATTCAATCATTCAACAATTCAATAAAGAAAGAAATAGAGAAAGAAAGGGAGGAAAAGAAAGGAAGAAAGAAAACCTTTGTATGGAAATGTATTTATTACAGTATTATTTATTGTAAGAAATAACTGGAAATAGCCTAAAATTCAAAATGGTCAAAAATTGTGAGAATAATCGTATGATGGTGTTTTATAGACCTTTCAAAATTATGTATGAAAATATATTTTAGTAACCTGAGGGGGTAGTTAAACTATAATATTAAGAAAAGCAATATATTAAATTCTACATCAAGTGTGATTTCAACTATTGTTAACAAAACCTAAGAAAAAGAAACAAATGAAACAGCCCAAGACATTAACAGGGTTTGTTACTGGTTGCTGATAGTGTTATTTTTGTTTTCTTTTTCTTTATACATCTTTGGATTTGCAATTTTTCTACAGCATTATTTTATAATCAGGTGAAAAATTAATCCTGTGGTTTTGTGTCCTTTTATCAAAGAACAGCCATATGGTGCCACAAGGGCATTTAGGTTAGATTTAGAAAACTCTCCAAGAAGTGAAAAGAATAGTAAAGACTTACAAGAGCACGCTTGGTAATTCAGTTCCTAGAGTCAGGCTGCACGCCACTATCTGTCGCATGTTGTCTCACATACACACAGTCAGTTCCCAGATTTCAGGAGTCAGGAAGAGGCGTTTTGGAAAAGAATGGAAGTGACGTTAGGTTCTCCTGCTTTGTGCTACAGGGGTTTCTACCAATACCCAAAGTTCCAATTCCCTCAGCTGGTGAGGTAAATATTTAGGTTCAGAATATATTAAATGCCTACTTTATTGCTTAAAAATTTTTCTCTCTCCAGTCTGATTCAGTATCACCTACTGTATTGCCAGACACATGCTAGACGCTTCCTTTAACTCCCAAAACTTTTCAAGCCAGCCTTCACCCCTGCATTTGGTTGATGAGGAAACTGTTCAGAGACGCTACCAGCCCAAGTCCGCTGGTTTGTTAGGCTCTGGATCCCGACCTTGGGCACTTGAGGATCTTTTAACAATATCAGAACTGGACTTTATCCTATGAAAAGGCTAAAAAGTAATAAAAACATGACTTAAATATTCATAAAATTTAAAACTAGTAATAAAAATAACAGTAGAAATAGAAAGCATCATTTTGAGAGCTGTGGTAAGCCTCAGGGCCGAGTCACCGGAATGACAATAGCTGAACATCTATCTAGAATTGATTTTTTCCTTTTGCTTTTTATTTCTCTTGTGTCAATTCTTTCCATATTGTTTGACAATTGCCATCTACTGTAATGTCAGAACAAATAACGTGGCCTTGTGGCATAATGCGCACCCAGGCGGTTTCTTCCAGAGTGTGTTCAAGCGAGCTCTAGAAAGGAAAGCAGTGGCCACGCCGTGATGCGCAGCCTGGATCCTGGGGCCTCACCCTAAGCCGCAGTCACTAACGTGGCTTCTCAGGACCCAGCTGCAGTGCGTGTGCAGCCAGGAGCCTGGGGCCTCACCCTACGCCGCAGCCACTAACGTGGCTTCTCAGG
>JAQZBX010077648.1:0-14242 GCA_029593785.1 Cabassous unicinctus
CCCCAAATAAATACCCTTTATAAAAGCCAACTGATTTCTGGTATTTTGAATCAGCACCTTTTTGGCTGACTAATGCAAAGATCCTGTGATTATTCCTCTTTGATTTATTATTGTGGTGTATTATGCTGGTTGATTTTCTTGGGTTGAACCAGCCTTGCATGCCTGGTATAAAACCCACTCAATCATGATGAGCAATTCTTTTAACGTGTTGTTGAATTCTATTAGCAAGTATTTTTTTTTTGAGGATTTTTGCATCTTTAATCATTAGAGAAATGGGTCTGTAATTTTCTTTTTTGATAATATCTTTATCTGGCTTTTGCTTTAGGATGATATTGACTTCGTAGAATGAGTTTGGTAGCATTTCTTCTTGTTCAATTTTTTGGAAGAGCTTAAGTAAGATTTGTATTAAATCTTCTTTGAATGCTTGGTAGAACTCACCTGTGAAACCATCTGGTCCTGGGCTTTTCATTTTGGGAAGCTGATTGATGACTGTTTCAATCTCTTTACTTGTGCTGGGTTTGTTGAGTTGTTCTATTTCTTCTAGGGTCAGTGTAGGTTGTTTGTACATTCCTAGGCGTTTTTCCACTTCATCTATATTGTCTTGTTTTTTCGCATAAAGTTGTTCATAGTATCGTCTTATGATTTCTCTTATTTTTGTGAGGTCAGTAGTAATGCTCCCATTTTCATTTTTTATTTCATTTATTTGCATCTTCTCTCTTTTTTCTTAGTCAGTCTAGCTAAGGGTTTGTCAATTTTGTTAATCTTCTCAAAGAGTCAACTTTCGGTTTTCTTAATTCTCTCTATTGTTTCTTTGTTCTCAATTTCATTTATTTTTGCTATGATCTTTGTTATTTCATTTCTTCTAATTGCTTTTTTGAAATATATTTTAAAAGGTGCTTAGATTACATAAATGTTACACAAAAATTACAGGGATTCCCATGTTCCCCAACTCCCACACCTCCCATGACATCCCACATAAACATCTTTCATTAGTGTAGCACATCACATGCAATGGATATACACATCCTGGGGGGCTTTGCCACTAAGCATGGACCAGCATTCACATTTTAGACCACACTCTCTCCCAAACAGTTCTGCATGTTATATGCTGATGTAAAATGGCCTCTATCTGTCATTGTAATGTCACTCAGGATAATGCCCTAGTCCTGAAAAAGCCCCTGTATCACAACTGCTTTTCCCTCTCCCTGCCCCGAAAGCATCCAATGGCCACTGGCTCCACCTCAATGTTGTAATTTCTTCCATTGCTTAAATCACAATATGTCTACAACAGAATACCAGTAAGTCCACTCTAGTCCATAGTTCTTCCCCCAATCCTTAGGAATTTGGGATGGTGATGTCCACTCCACCTCCAAGTGAGAGGGGGCTTATATCCCATGGATAAGATGGATGGGATTATCCTACCTGCAGCTGCAGACTCTCTCCATTCCATGGGATGGCCATTGTCCATCATCATTTCCTCACCAGGTTACTTGGGTGAGTCCATTGAGCTGTAGAGTAGGAGTTGCAGCTCCACCAAGATTCCAGGCACAGCTGGCACATGGGCAGGCCAGAGGCTCCAGTCCCTGGAAGTATACCTACAAACTCCAGCATCACAAATAGGTTTGAATAGAAGGGACTGATGGACCATATGCAGGGAGGACTAATTTGAGTCCAACTCTGTCACTCTCAGGAGCACAGATTCAAAAGTAAACCCCACTGATAAGGCATCAATCTCTGGAGCTACCCCCCTTATATAGGACCTGGGTGTCTCCAGAGCCCTCAGGAGTGGGTGATATCCACTTTGGTGTTCTATGAGATTCTACTGAGGTGTGCGCAAGCATTACCTCCAGGATGACCTCCCAACTCTCTTTGAAGTCTCTTAGCCATATGAACTCATTTATCTTTACCTTTTCCCCCTTTTATTCAAGGTCTTTTTCCAGTCGTATTGCCAGTTGGCACTTGGTATTAATCCCTTGTTGCCAGGGAGGCCATCCCCGGGAGTCATGTTCCATTTTGGGGGGAAGGTAATCCATTCATATGCTGAGTTTGGCTTAGAGAAAGACCACATTTGAGCAAAAAGGAGGCTCTCAGGTGGCAACCCTTAGACATCCCATAACAGTAGGTTATGTTTCAATTACAAGAGCAAAGATTTGTAAGGCTAGTCATCAATAACAGGAACCCATCAGTGGACCATCCTCCTTTGCCAGACACTGCCCCTGCACTTGGGAGACTGTTGCTGATCCCTTGGAGCATGTGTCAGAGCTCTCCAGACTGGCAATTCTGTATTCCCTCATTTATTGAGTGATTCTCCACCCACTGTGACCATGCCCCACCCCTTGAACATTTGAACAATTTTATATATCTTTCATGCATATTCAGCTGAACTTCCTCCCATGAAATCCCCATCCCAAACATCCCCACCAATGATCCTCTGCTGCCCCTGTTGTAACCCTTCTGTGATCTAAACCTTCCATGAAGATGAAGCCCGTATAATAGCCAAATACAATCAATAGGAAAATGAAATAATAATGATAAGCTTAAATGTAAGAAATAAAATACATGGAAACTAAAAAAAACACACTAAAAATAAAATTAAAGGATTGGGACATTCAAAAAATGGGAAAAAAACAAAAAATTTAAAAAAAAAATTTTAAATTATTTTTCCTTTCATCACTGAATTATCGGGTGTCCAGTCTGTACCATGGCACCTTCCCCCTCTCACTCCCCAGTGTCTCCCAAATTTTCATTTAATTTTCAAAGAAGTTTTAGTTCACAGCAGTCACATGCAGAATACTAGAGACTCTCATATACCCAAACTCCTCCCCCTTTCCTCACCCCATATTAAAACCTTGTTGTATGTGGATGGTAGCATTGTTACAACTGTTATACAAATAGTGAAACATAGCTACTAAACCTTGTCAATGGATTACAGTATAGTTTACAATTTAGAGGGTACAGTTTAATAATTTTTTATGATATTTACCATGTCTGGTGTCCATCACTGTAAGGTAATGAAAATATCTCCCCAGACCACTAAATACCCCCAGTTTAATCTTTTCTGTTCCTTCCTCTGCATCCCCCTGGGGCACATGACACCGTCCTGTCTTGACTCATTTGATGACAAGATTCATAGTTACATGCAACAAGAGGTCTTGACACGCTGATTATCCTCCCCTATTAGGATCCACCCTTGCTCCTAAGAGACACCCACCTGTCTGTTTCTGGGTGAATCGGTCCTCCCAAAGATGGGGGTCCATCTCCTTCCCACTCACTGTGTAGGTATCCACTCCCTGACATAATACATTATGACAGGATGAACAGTCACACACTCCCCAGAAACCTACTCCAGATGTGTCCCATCCTGAATGCCCCCCAGCCTACACCCTAAACCAGTGACACTACCTTGTAATATTGCCATAAGAACATTCCCACTTCTGCAATTTGAACCTCATACCCACAAATTCCATGTTCACGTGGTCCCTCTCCCATCTCTCTCCCCGAGTATCCTGGGTATTCTAACCCGCTCTTCCTAATCTACACACCTGTCAACCCTGCACCACCAAACCCAGTAATATCTCGGCCCACCTGTCCTATCCTTCAATATGCAACTATACTCTATCACTTTACCATAGACTATGTCCATATGGGGGACAGCTCACAACCTTCACTTCTCTTTCTCTCCCTTGTTATACTTATCTTTCAGACAATGGGTCTTAGAGACTGCTTAATTTCCTCAATTCAAATCAGTGTTCTTCAATGTACTGTTCATCCTTCAATGCCTGGCTTGCTTCACTCAACATAAGGTCTTCAAGATTCATCCGTGTTATTCCATGTGTTAGCACTTTATTCCTTCTTACAGCTGAGTAATATTCCATTGTATGTATGTTCCATATTTTGTTTATCCATTCATCTGTTGATGGGCACCGAGGCTAATTTCAACTTTTGGCAATTATGAACAATGCCACTATGAACATAGGTGTGCATATATCTGTTCGTGTCTTTGCTTTCAATTCTTCTGGGTATATACCCAGCAGTGGAATTGCTGGATCATATGGAATATCTATTGATACTTTTCTGAGGAACTGCCAAACTATCCTCCACAGTGGAGGGACCATTCCACAATCCCACCAGCAGTGGATGAGGGTTCCTCTTCCTCTACATACTCTCCCACACTTATAGTCTGAAGTTTTTTTAATAGCTGCCATTCTGATGGGTGTAAGTTGGTATCTCATTGTGGTTTGGATTTGCATTTCCCTCATAGCTAGTGATGTCGAGCATTTTTTCATGTGCTTTTTATCCATGTGTATTTCTTCATTGGAGAAGTGTCTTTTCAGGTTACTTGCCCATTTTTTAAATGGGTTTTAAGTCTTTTTATTTTCAAGGTGTAGGATTTCTTTATATATGCAGGATATTAGGCTCTTATCAGATATATGGTTGCCAAATATTTTCTCCCATTAGGTAGGCTGCCTTTTTATTTTATTAATAACATCCTTTGAGGTGCAGAAGTTTTTAATTTTGAGGATATCCTATTTATCTATTTTTTCTGTTGCTGCTCATGCTTTGGCTGTGAAGTTCATGAAAATATTTCCTATTACAAGGTTCTGTAGATGCTTCCCTACATTATCTTCCAAGGTCTTTATGGTTTTGGCTCTTATATTTAAATCTTTGATCCATCTGGAGTTGATTTTTGTATAAGGTGTGAGATGGTATTCCTCTCTCATTCTTTTGGATATGGATATCCAGTTCTCCAAGCACCACTTGTTGAAGAGGCCATTCTTGCCAAAATGAGTGGTTTTGGTGGCCTTGTCGAATATCAGATGATTGTATATGCGAGGATCTATATCAGAACTCTCAATTTGGTTCCATTGTTCAGTATGTCTATCCTTGTGCTAATACCATACAGTTTTGAGCACTGTACCTTTGTAGTAAGTTTTAAAGTCAGGTAGTGTGATACCTCCAACTTCATTTTTCTTTTTTAATATTTCTTTGGCTGTTTGGGTCTCTTGCTCTTCCAAATACATTTTGTAGTTAGTTTAGTCTTCCTATCCATAAACAGGAAATATTCTTCCATTTATTTAAGTCTTCTTTGATTTCCTTTAACAGTGTTGTGTGGTTTTCTGTATATAAGTCTTTTACATCTTTAGTTAAATTTATTCCTAGGTGTTTGATTCTTTTAATTACTTTTATAAATGTTACTTATTTCTTGATTTCCTCCTCAGATTGTTTGTTATTGTTGTACAGAAATGCTACTGATTTTTGAACATTGATCTTATATGCTGCAAAATTACTGAACTCCTTTATAAGTTCTGGAAGCTTTGTTGTAGATTTCTCAGGGTTTTCTACATATAGGATCATGTCATCTGCAAATAATGAAATTTTTACTTCTTCTTTTCCAATTTGGATGCCTTTTATAAATTTTTCTTGCCTCAGTCCTAGAGCAAGTACTTCTAAGAAAATGTTAAGTAGGAGTGGTGATAGTGGGTATCCTTGTCTTGTTCCCAATCTCACATGGAAGGCTTTTACAATTTCAACATTGAAGATGATGTTAGCTTTGGGTTTTTCATATATACCTTTTATCATATTCAGAAAGTTTCCTTCTATTCCCATATTTTGTAGTGTTTTTATCAGGAAAGGGTGCTGTATTTTGTCGACTGCTTTTTCTGCATTTATAGAGATGATTATGTGATTTTTTTCTTTCAATCTGTTTATCTGGTGTATTACATTGATTGATTTTCTTATATTGAACCATCCTTGCTTACCCCGGATGAAACCCACTTGATCATGGTGTATAATCCTTTTGATATGTTGTTGAATGTGATTAGCAACTATTTTGTTGAGGATTTTAGCATCTAGGTTCATTAGAGAAATTGGTCTGTAATTTTCCTTTCTTGTAGTATCTTCGTTTGGCTTTGGTATTATGGTAATATTGATATCATAGAATGAGTTAGGCAATTTTCCTTCTACTTCTATTTTTTGGAAAAGCTCAAGCAGGATTGGTCTTAGCTCTTTCTGGAATGTTTGGTAGAATTCAGCTGTGAAGCCATCTGGTCCTGGGCTGTTCTTAGTTGGGAGGTTTTTGATGACTGAGTCTATCTCTTTACTTGTAATTGGACTGTTGAGTTCATCAATTTCTTCTTTCATCAATGTAGGCTGTTTGTGAGTTTCTAGAAATTTGTCAATTTTTTCTAAATTATCATTCTTGTTGGTATATAATTTTTCCAAGTAACCTCTTATGATACTCTTCATTTCTGTGGGGTCTGTAGCGATATCCCCTTGCTCATTTCTTATTTTGTCTATTTGCTTCTGTTGTCTCTTTTTCTTTGTTAGTCTGGCTAAGAGTTTGTCAATTTTATTGAGCTTCTCAAAGAACCAGCTTTTGGTTTTTGCTTATTTTTTCTAGAGCTTTCTTATTCTCTATTTCATTTAGTTCTGCTCTAATCTTTGCCATTTCCTTCTTTGTACTTCCTTTAGTTTTAGTTTGTTGTTGTTTTTCCAGTTACTCCAGGTGTACAGTTAAGTCTTCAAGTTTAGCTCTTTCTTCTTTCTAATATGTGTATTTAAGGCTATGAACATCCCTCTCAGGGCAGCTATGGCTCCATCATATGGGTTTATTCAGTTGATTAGCTTCTCTGTCTGTTCTAAAGTTTTTTTTAGCTGGTGGTTCTGTTTGTGTTTTAAGTTTTCTCTTTGACAGTTTTTTCTTTGTATTTTATTTTCTTGTTTCTTTCTATGTTCTCTTTAAGCAAAAGATTAGGGCCAGAGTAATCAAAAGATGTGAGAAAAGAAGAAGGATAATAGTAATATTGATAAAAGTTAGAAGAGGAGCTCTATAAGACTTAGTAAAATGAATATTTAATTCTTTTAGGCAGTGTAGAACAATAGGAAAAAAGTGGAGTACCTGCAATGGACTGGGAAACCAAATAGAGGAAACTATATATAATGATTTAGAAATCTAGAATGATGAGGAGAAAGAGAAAGAGTAAAGAAAGGGCTGAAAGGAAAAAGTTAATTGTAATTACAAAAGAAGAAAACAGGATAGAGAGAATAGAAATTGACACCCTTAACTTGTGGGCTAATGAAAAAAGGTGGTATGTCAGAACCACAACAGAAAGCAGAAGGCAGAATAATGAAGGAAGGAAAAGAGATAGCATTGGGAGACAAAATCAATATAAACAAAGAATGAGAAATCATGGAAGAAGAAGCACAGCAAAGACGGGACAAGCTAGCAGCACCTAATTAAAAAAAAAGAATTAAAGAAAAAAGAAGGGGGGGGGAAGGGGAAAGAAAAGCAAGAGACAACAAATAAACAAAGGAAAACCAAACAACCACACAATGAAGCATTCAAACAAAGCTAAGGAAGAACAGTGTTCCTTCTTGAGCCCGTGTGGAACCTCTTAGCCTGCTTGTATTCATCAGTCAATTGCCCTGCAAGGTTCTATTTTCAGGTTTTGAGGCAGATTTTAGCGATTAAACTAAGCTTAAAAATTTTTTATTTTTTTAAGTGACTTTTTTTTTTTGCGAAATAAGGGACCCCAAAGAAGCCCTCTTCTAAACCACCCCCTTAATGGAGGGGACCCTCAATAGGCTCATGTAAACTAATCAAGCACTTCCCACTTCTTGGCCTCCCCAGGGGAGCTGAAGCTCTGATGCTTGTCAGTGCAGAAGGATAAAATTGGCTGACTCCACCGATTCTGGAGTCAAGCCTCAGTGTCACTGGGCTGTTGGGTAAATCAGGCTTCCTCAGCAGATTCGCCTCTCCCCTTAGTCTGGTTCTGCTTCAAGCAGGCTTATCTGCTCCCCAAAGCTATGAGGGGGTCCAGGCAGCCAAATCCACAGAAAGGAAACCCCTCTCCACCTTCTGTCAGAACCCTCCCACTCTCAGGAAATGCTCCCTCTCACCAGATTGCCAGTGGGAGTTGGGGCATATGCCTGGGCAGCTAGGTAAATAAACCTTCTTCCACATATTTGCCACTCCCCTCAGCCTGGTGCCGCTTCAAGCCAGCTATTTTGTTCCTCAATGCTGCAAGGGTTTCCAGGCAGCCAAATCCACAGAAAGGAAACCCCTCTCAACCCTCCACCAGGATCCTCCCACTCTCAGAGATTGCTCCCTCTCACTGGGTTGCTGGTGGGAGTTGTGGCTCAAACGAGCTTTTTTCCCTGAGTGTGGGGCTCAGCCGTCTATGTTAACCACCACAGGCATGGGAAAACTCACAAATCTCTCCTGAGCAATCCACCTCACTGTCCAGCTCCCTCCAGATCAGTGTCCCCAAGGTTCTTGCTCTGTTTGCCCCCAGCACAGACCCCCCGGGCAGGACCCTGTCCCCAATCAGCCATCCCCAGAGAGCAAGTCAGCAAGTGCCCTCCTAAACTGACACCATCTTGCCCCTCTATCCCCTTCTACTTGCTTTGGTATTAGTTTGCTGGGTTGTTTTTTTTCTAGTTCCTCCAGCCATGTAGTTAGGTCACTGATTTTAGCACTTTCTTCTTTTTTAATGTAAGCCTTGAGGGGTATAAATTTTCCTCTCAACACTGCCTTCGCTGGATCCCATAAGTTCGGAAATTTTGTCTTCTCATTTTCATTCATCTCGAGGTATTTGTTGATTTCTCTAGAAATTTCTTCTTTGACCTACTGATTATTTAAGAGTGTGTTGTTTTATCTCCATACATATGTAAATTTTTCCTTTTTCTGCTGCTTGTTGGTTTCCAAATTTATTCCATTATGATCAGAGAAAGTGCTTTGTATAATTTCAGTCTTGTTCAATTTATTGAGATCTGCTTTGGGACCCAACATATGGTCTATCCTGGAGAAAGATCCATGAGCAGTTGAAAAGAATGTATATTCTGCTGTTTTGGGGTGCAATGTTCTGTATATGTCTATTAGGTTTAGTCCATTTATCATATTATTCAAGCTCTCTGTTTCTTCATTTATCCTCTGCCCAGATGTTCTATCCAATGCTGAGAATGCTGTATTTAAGTCTCCAACTACTATTGTAGAGATGTCTATTCCTCCCTTCAGTTTTGCCAGTGTTTGCCTCATGTACCTTGAGCCACCCTGGTTAGGTGCATATACATTTATTATTGCTATTTCTTCCTGGTGAACCTTTCCTTTTATTAATATGCAAAGTCCTTCCTTGTCTCTAGTAACTGTTTAAATAACTTTTAAAGTCTATATTATCTGATATAAGCATAGCTACCACAGCTTTATTTTTGGTTATTGCATGCATGGAATATATTTTTCCAACCTTTTACTTTCAATCTATTGGTATATTAGGGTCTAAGGTGAGTCTCTTGGAAACAGCATACAGATGGCTTATATTTTCATATCCATTCTGCCATTCTGTGTCTTTTGAATGGGGAGTTTAATCCATTATCATTCAATGTTATTACTGTGAAGGCGTTCTCATTTCATCCATTTTGATCTTTGCGTTTTATTTGTCATTTTATTTTTGACACCTATAATTACTGTTACTGATACCGTCATCATTTCTAGACTGTATTCCAAGCCTCTCTCTCCTATCTTTTCTTTTCGGGTTGTAACACTCCCTTTAGTATTTCCTGTAAAGCTGGTCTTCTTGTTATAAACTCTTGCAGTTTCTGTTTTTCTGTGAATATTCTAAACTCACCCTCATTTTTGAAAGATAAAATTCTTGGCTGGCAGTTTTTCTCTTGTAGCATCTTAAATATATCATATCACTGCCTTCTTGCCTCCATGGCTTCTGATGAGAAATCAGCACTTAATCTTATTGGGTATCCCTTATAGGTTATGCATTTCTTTTCTCTTGCTGCTCTCAAAATTATCTCTCTGTCTTTGGCATATGACATTCTGATTAGTATGTGTCTTGGAGTTGGTCTGTTAGGATTTATTCGGATGGGAGTATGTTGTACTCTTTGCACATAGTTATCTATGTCCTTCAATAGGGTTGGGAAATTTTCTACCATTATTTCTTCAAATATTCCTTCTGATCCTTTTCTCTCCTCTTCTCCTTCTGGGACACCCATGGCACATATATTTGCATGTCTCTTACTGTCATTTTGTTCCCTGAGACCCTGTTCAATTTTTTTCTATTATTTTCTTCATCTGTTCTTTTTTATGTTCACTTATGGAGGCCATGTCTTCAAGCTCACCGATTCTTTCTTCTGCTTCCTCAAATCTGCTGTTATATGCATCAAGTGTACTTTTCATTTCATTTATTACACCTTTCATTCCAATAAGTTCTGCTATTTTTCTATGTATGCTTTCAAATGCTTCTTTGTGCTCATCCAATGTCTTCTTAATATCCTTAATCTATTTAGCCATCTTGTTGAATTTATTAAGGAGATTTGTTTGAACATCTATGATTAGTTGTCTCGACTCCTTTATGTAATCTGGAGGTTTCTCTTGTTACTTTAACTGGGCCATAGCTTCCTGTCTATTGGTATGGCTTGTAATTTTTTGTTAGTGTTTTCACTTCTGGCTTGCTAGATGAATCTTTTCTGGGTGCAGTTTCTCCCTTTAGTTTAGGGCATTTTTGCCTTTTCTCCCTTGCTCGTTGTGTATTAGGATCCAAGAATGTAATTGGTGCTGTAAGCTATGGAGGCTGAAACTGCCCACATTACCCAGGAGTTGATAAAGCTTCTCCCACCTTTCTCCTCTGTCAGGGGTAGTGACAGACAGCAGCCATGTATAATAATCCCAGCTGGGCAGTATAAGACTGTCTGCAGTTACCCAGAGAGACCCATAAAGCTTCACACCACTTCCTCTCCTACCTTGGGTGGGGATGGAGCTATACTTGTGAACAGCAATGTATGCCATGTGGGTCCAAAATTACCACAGTTACTCAGGTAAACTGACATTGCACCAGACTCCCTCCCTGCCAGGGGGAAATGGACTCCCTGGAGTGCCCTACAATCTAATCTGTGTGGGCCAAATACACGTGAAGTTGCCCTGAGAAGCTGAAGGAGTACTGTCCTTTCTTTCCTTTAGGGGTGGAAATGGAATCACCAATGCTCAAAAGTTCAGTCCCTGTAGGCTGAAAATACCCACCTTTGCCCAGAGTGGCTGAGGAAGCACCAGCCTCTTCCTATCTTATTGGGTGGTAGAGTTGTTTCTACAGGCATCTAACAGTTCAGTCCCTTTAGGCTGAGAACACCTGCTATTGCTTGGAGGGGCTGAGGAAACACCAGCCCCCTCCTATACTATTAAGGCATGGGGTTGGATCCACAGGCACCCAACAGATTAGTCCCTGTAGGCCAAAAGTATCCGACATTGTCTGGAGAGACTCCGGAGACACCATCCCCCTCCTATTTTATTGGGAGTGGTGGTGGATCCATAGGAAACCAACAGTCCAGTCCCTGCAGGCCAAAAGTCTGCTGTTGCCCAGAAAGGCTGTGGAAACACCAGCCCCCTCCTTTCCTATTGGGGGTTAGGGTTAGGGTTCACTGGCTCTTTCTTTTTCCCTGTTCATATCTGCTCTTGTATGCCTCTAGTGTTTCTCTCTCCCTTCTTTCTGGGAATCGCAAGATGCATAAGTTGCCTTGAATGATGCTTCCTCATAGGTCTCATAAACTCTGCTCAATTGTCTTAATTCTTTGTTCTTTCTACTTCTCCTGACAAGTTTCTTTGTTTCCTTCTTTCCTCCCTTCCTTCCTTCCTTCCTTCCTTTCTTCTTTCTTTCTCTTTCTTCTTTCTTTCTTTCTTTCTTTCTTTCTTTGTTTCTTTCTTTCTTTCTATTTTTTTCCTATGCAAGGCAGCTTTATTCAATCAATTGAGTTTCAGGTTATTTCAAATGATTATAACAACTAAGCAATCACAGAAAAGAAGAGTAATCAATTAAATGACACAGGAAAGAATGAAAGTATATACAACCACTCACCAAATTGGGGGAAAACACAACCTCTGAACTCTCATGTGGCTGGAGAGCCCCTTTACACCTGACCAGAGTACCAGTTGGAAAAATGGTCTCGGGCACAACATCCCCTCTTAGGGTGAGACTCTGACTGGCAACTTAGGGGCTTCCCCTTTTAGGTGGTTCTCAGAACTCCATTGAGACTATTTATTTATTTATTTATTTTTTTATTTTTATTTTTTAAAATATACTTGGATTACATAAATGTTGCACAAAAAATATTGGGATTCCCATATGCACCACTCGCCACACATCCCACATTTTCCTACATAAATAACATCCTTCATTAGTGTGGCACAATTATTGCAACTGATAAACACATCCTGGGACATTGCCACCGAGTATGAACCATAGTTCACCCTCTTTCCCACACAATTTTGCAGGTTACAGGAAGATATAAATTGGTCTATATCTTTCTTGCAATGTCATTCAGGACAATTCCCAAGTCCCAAAAAACCCCAAATTAAACTTGTTTTTCCCTCTCCTTGCCTCCATATCCTCCAGTGGCCACTTTCTCTACATCAGTGTTGTAACTTCTTCCATTGCTAGAATCACAATAAGTCTGTAGTAGAATACCAGTAAGTCCACTCTAGTCCATAGTTCATTCCCCAATCCTGAAGGTCCAGGGATTGTGTTGTCCAATCCACATCTAATTGAGAGGGGGCTTCAATCCCATACAGCCAATGGATGGGACTCTCTTGCTTGCAGTTGTAGGCTCTCTAATTTCCTTGGTATGGTGGCTGTCAACCTTCACCTCCTTTATTGTTATCATGGTTGTATAACATGAACTGGAGAGTAGGTATTGCAACTCCACTGAGACTCTGGTCCCAACTCGCACATGGACAGCCCAAAGACTTCAGTCTTTTGGATGTAAACTTACATACTCCAGCACCAAGTATAGGTTTAAATAGAAGGGACAGATGAGCCATGCATAGGGAAGTCATAATTGACCCCAAATCTGTCACTCATAGGAGCACAAACTCTAAAGTAGGACCCACTGCCAAGGCACCAAACTCCGTAGGTATCTGCCTTGACCACATGACCTGAGTGTATCCAGACCCCTCAGGAGCCCCACTATTTGTGGTAGTATCCACTTTGGCAGTCTATGAGATCCTGCTGAGATGTGCATAATCGTTAATTCTGGGTAATGCTTATAAACCATATAAATTCATTTGTCTTTACCTTTTCCCCCTTTTCTACAAGTTCTTTTTCCAGTTGCATTGGCAGTTTGTGCTCGGTAGTAATCCCTCAGTGCCAGGAAGTCTCATCCCCAGGAGTCATGTCCCATACTGGAAGGAAGGTAATGCATTTATATGCTGAGTTTGGCTTAGCGATAGGCCACATATGAGCAACAAGGAGGCTCTCAGGAGGAAACTCTTAGGCACCCCATAATAGTAGGCCAGAATGATGAGGATAGAGGGAAAGAGAAGAGCAAAGACAAAAAAAAGGAAAAAGTTAATAAAAGAAAGAAAACAGGATAGATGAGATAGAAGTAGAAAACAGAAAAAATGAGGACTAAACAAGGAGAGGTGTAAGGTTAGAACAACAACAGAAAGTGGAACATAGAAAAATGAAGGAAGAAATAGAGATAGCATTGGTAGACAAAATCGGTATACACAGAAAGGGGGAAATCAAGGAAGAGGAAACACAGCAGGCAAGAAACAACCCAGGAGCTCCATGAGGAATTTATCTCTTTGTCCAGCTCCCTCCAGACTGATGCCCTGAAGCCTCTTGCTCGGTGAGTTCGCAAAACATCTCACTCAGGTAGGATCTTGCCTCCACTCAGCCATTTTTTGCAAGAGAATTCTGTCTTTGTTCCTTTGCAAGAGATAAAGATTAGGACCAGAGAAAATGAAGGAGATAGGAAGACAAAAAGAATAATAGTAATAATAGTAAAAAGTAGGAGAGCAATCATACAAGACCTAGGAAATTGAAAAGTTAACAAGAGTAAAAAATGCAGAGGAATAAAATTAGGAAAGTAGAATTGAAACAAGGAAACAAGAAATGGAATAGAGAAAAATAATGTAGAATGAATTAAAAGTCTGGAAAGGCAAGAAGAGGGGAAAGAAATGAGAAAAGACAGAAAGAAAAAAGTAAAAAAAAGAAAGTAAACAGAGAAAAAAGGAGAGATGGAGAAATAAAAACAAGAAAAATTGGAGGCCAAATAAAAGAGATGGAATGAAAAACAACAACAGAAAACATTAGATATAAAAAATGGAGTGAAAATAAATAGCATAGGTAGAGTAAATCAGTAACCAGAAGAAAAAGAAAAATAAACAAGCTGAGAAACAAAGGAAGGGGATACAAAACAAGCAAGAAACAAGATAGCATCAACTCATTTTAAGAAAAGGAGATAG
>JAQZBX010077649.1:0-14240 GCA_029593785.1 Cabassous unicinctus
ACTTCTTTTAGAAACTCAAAAAACCTTAACAATTGTTTCACTTTCACCTTTACTCCTCGTGTCTTTAAAGCATCTTTGAGACCCTCTACAAATGTCTCATGCTGACTGATTTCCTGTCCCATAATCGCTGATCACTTACCGAGGTCCGATTGCGAGGCAGGTTCCCTCGCAGCGTCCTCCAGATTTCTCACGTCTCAGCTGACTTCTTCGTCAGCGTTCCTCACTGCATCCCTCGTGTTCAGGCCCCTGTTCGGGCACCACTTGACCCGGCCATCGCAGGTCAGTCAAACCGGAACCTGAAAGAGGGAGTGGGAATGGTGGGGACAAGAGACACAAAGAATGACAGCAAGACAGGATTCTGATCAAGCTGCAAAAGTTTATTGAAGAGGCAGGGTATATATACTCTAAAGGAAGAGGGTGAGGATTGGTGGACCTAAGGACGGGTGGCGGTTTGGGATTGGCGGCTGCTGTTGCTAGGGTAGGTGGCAGAAATGCTTTTTGCGCAAACTCTCTAAACTTCCTAGAAGAAGGCTAACAATAACTCAGACTGTTCTTGTATCAGCCCTGGCGGCCATGTTACAAGTCACCGGTGCTGCTGACAAGGTGCATAATATGAGTGCTACCGTGAAGGTCCCCAACATTCAAACATTTGAACTGCTGTATAGAGCTCCAGAGTAACAATGTAAAAAAGTAATGCATCCTTTTCACATCTTATTCATAACAATTTAGTTTGGTTTTAAATTTTCAGAGTGACAAACAAAACATATATGCATCTCTCACCATTTGCACCAGGATAAGAGTCACTCTAGTGTGACTACTCAGAGGAGGCTGCAGTTGACTCCAAAATAAGTGTACCCCCCCCACATGTAAGTAGGTGGGCAGAGCCTGCTTGATTGCAAAAAGGTTTAATCCAACTTAAACCTAACGAAACTTGTACAAACATTTCCCACATTTACACCACACTTGTTTGCCTTTAAATTTTTGCCATTATAATAGAGTAAAAAATAATGTACATTTTAATATACAAAATCACACTTCTAGTTAGAAGAAACATTTTGCAGATTTATGCACATTTTCATTCCTCTGTTAATATCCTGTTGATATATTTTGCCTACCTTCCTAGTAATTTGGCTATTTATTTATGGCTTACAAGAATTTTTAAAATATTTGAGTTAACAATATTTGTGAGATATTGGGATTATATATCTTCTCTCCAGATATTTATTGTTTGTACATTTTTGATAGTGGTTTTCTTGTATAGGAGATATTTTTAAAATTTCATGTATTTTCCTTTTCTTTAATGTATGTATTTATAAAATATCATACTCTGGTTTGTAATGCTCCTTTCTACTTCTAATTTGATAAGGGATGTGTGGCAGTTTGATATTATTTATGAATCCCAAAAAGAGAAAGATTGTATTTGTAATTGGTCTGTTCCTCTGGGTATGATACCCTTTGATTGTATTAAACTCAAAGGTTTGACGTTTACTTGAGAAAATGAATTTAGGACTTTTGATTCAACAACATCAGTAAAGCATGACTCAAGTTCAATCCCTGCCCCCTTGGTGGGCCTATATAAATGGACACTCTCTGAAGAAGACACACAGCAGAGGAGAGAGCTCTGTCATCTTTGATCCTGGGGCCCTAGAGAAAGCTGAGCCATTCGCCTGATAGTTTGCAATATAGCAGCTAAGCAGTTAAGCAGCTGATAAGGCCTGGAAAGAAACGAGCCCTGTGCCAGACTGATATAGGCAGCCCTGAGAGACAAGCCCTGTGCCAGCCTACAGCTGAAATCAGAAGAAGCTGGGCCCACGGAGCCTCAAGAGGAAGAAGGAAGGAGAGACCAGGCAGAGATCGCCTACCATCTTGCTTCAACACGTGGCAACTGACTTTAGTGAGAAAGCAGCCTTGAGTTGGACTCTTTAGGGCCTTGTAACTGTAAGCTTTTACCCCAAATAAATGCACTTTATGAAAGCCAACAGATTTCTTGTACTTTGCATCAGCACCCCTTTGGCTGACTAATACAGGATGTTATCTCGACCTCGTGGTTAATACATTGAATGATGTTTTCTCTCTATCTAAGAATATCATATTGTTCCCATTTTAAAATGATTTTTTTTTTCATTTGGGATTGTTTTAGACTTACAAAAAAACAGCAAAGTTACCACAGGTTTCCTGTAAACCCGTCACATGGGTTCCCCTAATGTAACTGTGGCAGATTGGATTATGTACCCAATTCAGTTATATGATTGGTCTTGGTAAGCCTTGCTGTGAACCCTTTGTGAGTAGGATCTCTTGAAGATGCTATTTTGTTGAAGGTGTGGCCTAAATGAATGAGGTTGGGCCTTCACCAGAATTACTGGAGTCTTTTATAAACAGAAGTAATTTAGACAGAGAGAGAGAGAGAGAACGCTAAGAGGAGCAGCTGGGAGCTGTAATCCTGAAGTCAGTAGAACCCAGAGGAGAAAAGGAAAGAAGACACCTCTCTGAGAAATGAGAGGACACCACTGTGAGAAAGAAGAGGGCATCTCATGAGAAAGGAGAGGGACTCTCATGTGCCAGTGAAGCCAAGAGCTCCAGGGTGACTGCCAGCCAGATATTACCAACCCTGGGTAGAAGCAAGCAAGACTCTTCCTAAGGATTCAAAGTGGAAGCATGTTGTCTTGCCCCTGAACTGTATGTCACTAAATCCGTGTTCTTTAATTTAAAAGCAGATTGTGTATTTGTGATAGCAGGCTAACAAAATGAAAATAGTAACCATGGTACATTTTTCAAAACTAAGAAAACAGTATGGTTGTATTACTGTTAACTCAAATCCAGAGTTTACTCCATTACTGCATTTACTCAGGTCTCCTCAGTTTATTCTGTGACAGTTTTCAGTTCTTCCTTGCTTTCAATGGCCTTGACACTTTCTACGAGTGCTTGTAGAATGCCCCTCAGTTTGGATTTGTCTGATGTTTTTGCGTGATTGGGCTGTGCTGGTGTGGTATGGGAAGGAATGCTATGGAGTTTAATGCCTGATAACAGGAGGTCCGCGATACTGGTATGGTTACTCCCAGGGATATTAAGGCTGATGGCTGGTTAAGGTGGTGCCTGCCAGCTTTCTCCTAGCTGTTATTTCCTCCCTATCCACCTTCCATTTCTTGGGAGCTAGCCACTAAATCCAGCCTACATTCTGAGGTGGGGAGGAGGATTAAGTCCCCCACACTCACTGGAAGGGAGGAATATTCACACATGCTATTTGGAATGCCCTGTGGGGAGGATCTGGCCTTTCTTCCCCATTTATTTATGTTTCAAATCATTTATTTCTATCATTATAGGTTCATAAATATTTATTTTATTTTTTGGTTCTAATTCAACCCTATCACTGTTTATGTTGTTGCTCAAAGAGTTTCGGGTTTAGTTACTGAGGTCTTTATTACGTTGACTGCTAAGGTATTTTCTTTTCCTTGATGAAACAGTACAATTATTCACTTTATAAATTTTTAAACTTTTTATTGTAGTAATATACATACTATTCAAAATTTACCATTTTAACCACTTTCAAGTGACCAATTTTGTGGTATTAATTACATTTGCAATTTTTTGATACCATCACCAACTATTATGCCAAATTTTCGTCACCTAAAATAAAAACTCTGCACCCATTAAGTATTAACTTCCCCTTCACCTTAACCCCAGCCCCAGGTAGTCTGTAGTCTACTATCAGTCTATTGGCATTTGCTTCTTCTAGGTAGTTCATGTAAGTGAGATCATATCATCTCTGTCTTTTTTGTGTTAGTCTTATTTCACTCAACATGATGCCCTCAAGGTTCTTGCATGTTGCAATATGCATCAGAATTTCATTCTTTTTATGGCTGAATGACATTTTGTTTTTCCATTCATCTTTAGATGGTGTGGCAGTTTATATTGTTTTATAAGGCCTTAGAAGGAAATAATTGTGAGACACTTGATAAAAAAGGCCTAGAGTGCTTTGAAGAGAATGTTGGTATGAATATGTATGCTAAAGAGACTTTTTTTGAGGCCTTAGAAGTAAATGATGAAACTATTATTGGAAACTGGAGGAAAGGCAATCTGTGTTTTAAAAGATTGATTCCTGATGTTATATGGAAGGCATAATTTGAACTAAGCAAGCCTGGACATTTAGCTGAAGAACTTTCCAAAGTAAACTTGGAGAATGTGGCTTGGATTCTCCTTGCAGCTTATAGCAAAATACTAGATGAGAGAGATAAGCTAAGAACCAAATTGTTGGGCACAAAGAAACCAGAACTGATTCCAGAAATTCCAAGCCTCTGAAAGTCAAGTCCCCAGAAAATAGTGCCCCATTTGAGGACTTAACTAAACTTGGAAGTTCTAAGACAGGATTGAAAATGCAGTTATATAGAAAAGACTTGCTGAAAGTCTTACTGTCTGATGGCTTGGACCCCTGCTTCCTGCATGCTAAACCAAAAAGCTTTTTGAGAGAGCTGTATGAACAAAACCACTGTCAGCTTGCACTAGAAGGGACATGTAGGGGAAAGATGGAAGGGAAAATGGCTTTAGAAGGAAATCCATAGACGCTAAGATCTGTAATTAAGATATCTCCTTGGGCCAAGAGAGGAAGCCCACCCTTGTGTACAGAAAGGGTGAGTTTTCACCGCAATTGAAGAGGGTGGATGTTCCCGTCTGCTGTCCAAGGAGAGTTTTGCCAGCCCAGGGTACAGAGAGGGAGGAGCACATTCCCCCAAGGGTTAGGGAGAGTAAGGTCGATACCCCATAAGTCTGAGAGGGGTAGGACTGTCCCCCATGGATTAGGGAAGTCTGGGTCACCAACTCATTGCTCTGAAATGATTGGACCTGTATGCCAAAGATTAGGGAGGATGTTGCCTTCACCTCACTGTACTATGGGGGTTAAGACTCTAACCCAGAGATTGAGGAAGGTGTGGCCATCACCCCAATGTTCTTGGAGGGTGAGGTCTGGAACTCAGTCACCAGCCAGATGCTTGATGAGGGTGGAACCAAGAAAACGGCCATTGGGCAAGCCTGTGGAAAGGGTGGGTCTTCATGAGGCCTCGAGGATGAGAAGAAACCATCATCCTGAGAATGACTCTCAGACTGAAATCTAACGAAGTAAACCCTGCAGGTTTACAGAACCGTAAGGGACCCAAGACTCAGATTTTCCTCCCAGTTTCTCCTTATGGTAATGCAAATGTTTATCCTTTGTCTGTCCCTTTGTATTTTGGAAGCATATAAATGGCTTTGTAAGTTTCAGAGGTCTACAGCCAGATGGGACTTTTATCCACGACAAACTGTATTTCTTTAAACTGATTGTGATATGATTTTGTACTTAGCATTGTTACTGATTTAAGGTTTTTGGTTTTTTTTTAATACTGTAATGTCTTTTTGGAAGGTGGAGTGTGGCAGTTTGGTATTGTTTATGAATTCCAAATACAGATATTGGATTGTGTTTGTAAACTGGTTTTGTTCCTCTGGGTGTATTAGACTGTATTATAATCAGAGGTTTCACTTTTATTTATTAAATCAAGATTAGTGTTTTTATTTGACCATGTCACTAGGGTTACTTAGTTTGAGTCCCCAGCTGTAAAAATGGATGCTTAATCAAAGACAGGGAAGTAAATACACAGAGAAGGAGAAGACAGAGAGTTTAGTTTTGGACACTGGAGCCCCGGGGAGAGAGCCAAGCTGTTCACCTGAAATTTTGCAGCTGAAGAGACCAGAACCCTGAACAGCTGAGAAAGCCCAGAAAGAAATGAACCTTGAGGAGAAAGATGAGCCTTATGCCAGCCTACAGCTGAGATCAGAAGAAGCTGGGACCACGGAGCCTTAGGAGGAAGAGGAAGGCTGAACTCTCACAGAGAGAGGCAGCCATCTTGCTCCAACATGAGGCAAAAGACTTTGGTGATGGAAGTGACTTACTCTTTATGGCTTTGTGACTGAAAGCCTCCACCCCAAATAAATACCCTTTACAAAAGCCAAAAGAGTTCTGATATTTTGCATCAGCACCCCATTGGCTGACTAATACAGATGGGTTGCTACTACCTTTTGGCTATTGCAAATAATTCTGCTATGAACATTGTTATATAGATACCTGTTTGAGCCCCTGCTTTCAATTCTTTGGGGTATATATGAAGAAGTGGGGCTTCTGAATGAGGTTGGGCCTTCACTAGGATTACTGGAGTCTTTTATAAACAGAAGTAATTTAGACACAGAGAGCTAGAAAGCTAAGAGGAGCAGCTGGGAGCTGTAATCCCGATAACTCTATGTAGAACTTTCTGAGGAACCAGCAAATTGATTTTCACCATGGCTGCACCATTTAACAATCCTATCAATGACCTTGAAGGGTGACAATTTCTCTGCATCTTCACCAACAATTATTTTCTGCTTTTAAAATAATAGCCATTCTGGTGGGTGTGAAGCAGTATCTCATTGCGGTTTTGACTTGCGTTTCACTGATGACCAATGAGATTGAGCATGTTTCCACCTGCTTATTGCCCATGTGTATATCTTCTTTGGAGAAATGTTTATTAAAGTCTTTTGCCTATTTTAAAATTAGGTTGTTTGTCTTTTTGTTATCCTGTTGTTCTTTATATATTCTGGATATTGAACCCTTATCAGATATTTGGGTAGCAATTATCTTCTCCCGTTCTATTGGTTATCTTTTCCTTGATAATGTCTTTTGATGGACAAAAGTTTTAAATTTTGATGAAATCCATTTTATCTATTTTTTTCTTTCTTTTGCTTGTGCTTTTGGTGTCATATCTAAGAAATCTCTCTTGCAGCTCAATTTTAATCCATTAATTATATTAATAAAGGTTTTCATGTTAAGCCATCTAACAATATGGGACTTTAAGTTAATCCTTTCAGCTCTCAATGGCATATATTTCTCATATGTAAAAAGATGACAATAATAGTGTCTTTCTCATAGCATGGTTAAGAATAATAAATGAGATGATATACTCAAAGCATGTAAAGTGTTCCTGCTACAGCACAAACATTTCTTTAGTGTTACATATTATTATTATAAACTCTAATATAGATTTATGTCATGTACATAGCTAAATTCAGTTTTCTAAACATCTGATCTACTAGTTTATATCAGCATAATATTAAAATATCTTGTTATACCTGTGTTGGCTCAAACTCTTTATGTAAATGTTTCATTTTAAATGAATATATTTTGAGACTTTAAAGTAGGTACATAGGGTTTCATGGGTTTATATCACTTTAATGGACTTTATTATTAATTATTAAGTAACATGTTTAGTAGAACTACTAACTTTTTCCTTAAATTCTAGTTTCTCAGATTATTAGCATTGTTATCACAATTTCTTATGGTTTATGTTTATTTGGTAAATTATTCATTTTCCTGGCACTTGTAAGCTTTTTGTGTTAGCTTTACATTAGGATTTCTTTGTAAAAGTCCTATCATTTCTCCCCTCTCATTTGTCCAGTCTGATTGTTTCTATCCTCAAGTAGTTTATTTTAATCGATTAGTATTTTTATTAGGACTTAGATTTACCACGTCAGTAATCGTTTACTATCATTTCTTTCATTCCTTTACTTTCTCTTGTGTTTTTCTTTTTCATTTGAATTATCATCTTTACTGATTCTTTGAGTATATTTCTAGGGATACAACATGGCATTATTTGTATAACTCATTCAAAATCATGCTTTGTATGATACATTAGCTAGGTCTGGAATTCTAAATTGAGAGGTCTATGGGGTTTTTTTGTTTGTTTTTGTCTTTTTCCTCATGAGCACATAAGGTGCCATTTTCATTGCTACAGGTGTCAAATATGTTAGAGCAGTTTACAGTTACTCTCACTGTTATTTTTACATATCTAATCAGTATTTTCTTTCTAGTAGCATTTTAATGAATCATGTAACTGAAATATAACACACAATCTAAAATAGTTCTAAAATATACTTTCATTCAGCCTTACTTTCAGTACTTGCCATGGCATCCACTATTGCACCTTCCAAAAGGGAAGATTAATTGTGCCCATTTGCCACAATTATAGGAATGGAAACATACAGAATGTTGTTCTTCTCCCTGGCTTCTTTCACTCAGCCTTATGTCTGTAAGATTCACTCATGTGCTACGTGTAATAGTCGTTCATTTATCCTCATTGCTCTCTGGTTTTCCATTTTAAGAATATTACAGAATTTAATTACCCATTCTACTGCCATATTTGGTTATGTACTGTTTAGCTTCTCTTTGTGTTTAGAGTAAAAGAGGATTGACTATAATTTCAAACAAATATTACTCCATTGCATAATGGAAAAGGTAAATACATGTTAAGACTTAAGATTGCTCTTTCGACTGCCAGAGGGAAGGAAGAAATGTGTTGATAAGCACATCCTGTCAAATTTTAAAGTGCTAGGGCAAGGCGAATTGAAAGCTAATTAATCATGTGCGCAGCTCAGTGGACAGGGACAGGACAGGGTGGATATTCTAGAAATGGAGTAACAGAACCCTCTTTTCCCTAGTAAGAGAAGTAATAAATTTCTATTAAGGAATTTTATTATAAGCACCCTGTTTAATACATTTTAACAGAGCCATAATTTATGGGTATTCTATTGTTGCTACATGTATGAATGAGGGGTAGTTAAATAGTTTGAGTTGAAATTATCTTTTCCTTATTTGTTGTGCTTGATTTATATAATCTTGATAGTCCCTTATATTTGTCTTCTACTGAAAATTGTATGGAAACAATGAGAGCTAAATAAAACAAATGAAAGTCAAAATGTCCATAGGTTCCTAATTTAGATGGCAGTTTTCCGTTGCTGACTTGCAGGGTTGATTTCCGGGAGAGGAAGACTCAGAAGAGAAATACTGAAGTTTATTCCTTCAGATTTCTTGATAGCAGTTCCTTCTGCATATTGTGGAAATCCATTCTTTCTGCATATTGTGGAAATCCAGTGTTTCATAATGGCAGTATTTATAGTAATCATTTCACAAGGAAATTACATTGAACTTCAAAATTATTTATAAAAAAATTACTTTTGTGAACTGGACTTGAAGTACTTTATAGCCCACATCACAAGTCTGCAACTGAGAATAATATTTTCCTTTATCCATTATCTCATGAAAGGCCATTGTTTCATAACTCCACTAGCATTTATCACCTGCATTTAATTATGTGTCCACTGCCCACTCACATGGTCAAAATTTGTGGCTTAGTCAACTATTTTCTCAAATATCCAGAGTCCAATATGTTATTTTCTAGATCATTGGTAGTTCTCAACAAATACTTGCTGACTGTTGAGTGAGTGAATGGCTACATTAATGAAGTCAACCTGATGATATATATGGAGTGCAATGACATAGCATACTCTGATAATCTTCCTTTCTATCTGAAATCTCTCTTCTTTAAAAGAGCTTACGTTTTCAGAAGAAAAGCAGTCAGAGCTCTGAGTCAGGAAAGAAACATTGGCCTTTCGGTGTACATGCACAAATCAAACCTGGCAATCATGGTAGACACATACGTTGCAGGCACTTCTCCCTTACAGTTCAGATCCTACCAGGTAGGCAGGCATAATTGCTGTTAAGTCAAAAATGTTCCATTTGCTAACAGGTCAGTTGTTCCTAACAAAATGTTGGAAAACATTCCACATCAAACAATAACAATTTTCTGAACATGAAGCAATCCTTCTTAACAAATTCATGTCCTTTTAAGAAAGGACACTATCGTGTTTTCCACTGGTTTCTTTTTTTATTTACAAAGTCCTGATTAGGGTTATTTCAAAATAATTTTTACTGTCCATTATTTCATCATTTATAATTTTCAAAAAGCGGGTAACATCACATTTACTGGACTCAATGGATGGACCTCTGTCAAATGTGTTGATATTGATATTTGAGCTTTTTAAAAAAAGTTAAAAAAATTTTTTTGCAATAATAAACTTTATTTTTGGAGAAGTTTTAGACTACAGAAAAGTTACATAAAAAATATAGGGGATTCCTTGCCTTTAAAGGTACTTAGCATTGTTTAAAAAATGACTATGTCTGACCATAGCATCTATTGAAAGCAATAGACTAACAAATACCTTCTTGCCAGTTTTGAAGAGAAAGTTATTTTTTCTTTTAATATCATATCATGACTTTTTACATTTCACATTAGGTTTTATTTTCTTAAATCATTAATAGTTTCAAATATTCTGGAATATTTTCCATGTCCTTTAAAAGTTGGGTGCCATTACGCAAATTCTGGGAAAGTACAAAGAGAGAGTGTCAAACCTAAGGAGAAAACAAAAACAACAAAACATACGTCGGAAAAAATGTGCAATGATGGGAGTGATGTCAAGGACAGACAAGCTCAGAGAGAGTTAAAAGATGCTGGTGAGTGATGAAACTCAGTTCACAAAACAGAGGCCTGTAGCTTCTTCACCCACTTATGCACACTAAAAAATGGGTGTAGGTATAAGGACAACAAAGGCAGGTCAGTACCCACTTCCCAGGAAGATCAGGGAGCCTGCCATCCCAGGAAAGAAGGTTAATGACAAAGACTGGAAGGAGGCTAAAACAAACATATCAGGGAGTCAAGCAGTGATTCTTACCTATTAAGTTAAGCAGACAACCATATATTACCAAATATTTGAGGAAAGCCAGCACCTGGAAAAAAACACCAACTCAAGAGAAGAACTAACACCCAATGACACAGATTTGAAAATGTAATCAGAAGATGACTTTGGAATAATCAAAATGTATATCATGAAGAAGCAGATGTGGCTCAAGCGATTGAGCTCCCACCTACCACATGTGAAGTCCTGGGTTTGGTTCCCGGTGCCTCCTAAAAAAGAGGAGCAAGACAGTTAAGCTGGTGTGACAGGCAGGCATGGAGAGCAGACTCTTTGATGCAACAAAGAGACACAAAGAGGAAAGAAAATGAGAGACATAACAAACCAGGAAGCCAAGGTGGCTCAAGTGATTGAGTCCCTCTCTCCCACATGGGAGGTCCCAGATTCGGTTCCTGGTACCTCCTAAAGAGAAGATAAACAGAAAGAGCACATAACAAAATGGGCACAGAGAGCAGACTCTGAGCGCATTCAATGGGGAGGGAGGATAAATAAATCTTTTAAAAAAATGTATAGCATTAAAGAAATCCATAGTATATATTCAAAGAATTTCCTTGAACAAGAATCAAAAGCACAATGTACATATTAAAAATTCAATCATTTGATTAAAAGAAGCCTCAAAGGGTGAATCCACGAGCCATGTAGGCACAGGAGCAAAGTCAATTAATGAGTGTGAAGGTTATACTGATTACTTTACACAGAGTGTACAGAAAAAGTGCAAAGTGATGTAAAGTATACATGGCATAGAAAATATTTCAAGAATATACAATATATAACTAATAGGAATTCCAGAAGGAAGAAAGGCAGAAAATGGGTAAACAACCAAAAAAAAAAAAAAAAAAAGGAAGAAAATTTTGCAATTCTAGAGATATGAGCTTTAGCTTAAAAAAGCATACCAAAATATCCATGTATTCTTATCTCTCTGTGAAACCAGTGATTTATGAATAGGAGCACACAAATGTTGACTAGAAATTTGGAATGATGCTGCTGTATGATTTCACCTGTCAGGTAAGCATGATAAAGTATGCTGGCAGGGGATATGGCCTCATACTGATTGCCTTGTATTTAGAGGGGAATGCATATAATAATTACATCTAGACAACATTATGTTTAAGTATCTGTGTTAGTATTTTAGGGTACACACTACTCAAACTGAGAAATATGCATGATTCATTAAATAATATGGGAGGAGGGGGATTGAGAATTGTCAATAAGCTCAAAACAGGCAGAAACAAAGTAGGAAAGAGAAAAATAAATCATAAAAATGCAAAGCATAAATGAGCAAGATTGTATAAGTTTACTCTTCTATGTATATTAAATAATACAAAACCCCTATTAAAAGATGAAGAATCACTGATTGTGATAAAAAAATAACAATCTAGTTATTTTCTGCTTAATACAAATGTACTGTAAACCACACAAAAAAGTCAAGTATAAGGTAATGGAAAAGATATATAAAACTCCAATGCTAACAAAAGGAGTAAATCTAGCTAAATTAATAATGTGAATAAAACACAACTCAGGATAAAAAGCATTGAAAGGAAATATATGTCATATTAACAACATTTTTCAGTCCCCAAGATGGCATATGGTTAGGATCTTAATTCTTTCCATATCAGAGTTTCAAATCATAGCCCAGAAAATTAAGACAAATGAGAAAATGATAAATAAACAATTACATTGACTAGTTTTCACATGCCTCTTTAAGTATAGACAAATTTATAGATACAAAGTAAGTAAAGCCTTGTGTATATATAACAGAAAAAGCTGTTATTACTTGCATGTTTGTTTTTATATTATTTAGTATTTATTTAATGCTTATATTAATATCATATAGCAATTATTCAAGGAAAGCATAGTCAAGGAAAAACATACACAGTTTGAAATAAAAAATCGTGTTGGCACAAGAAGGAAAATAAAACAATTCATTTATGACAAACTAAGAAATAGGAAAAATGAGAAAATTACATTTATAGGGGGGCATTTAAAGACATTATAATGAAATTAGTGCAATATTATACCAACAAATTTGAAAATCTGAGCACAATGAACCATTATATAACCTGACCCAAAATGAGGTAGACAATTTGAATAGATCAATAATTATAGAAAAATTCAGGTATTAGCCAAAACTCTTCTCCCTGGAAAAATTGTGTCAAGCTCACAGAGTTTTCCAAACAAAGTTTTGAAAACTAGGTCATTCTTTGCTATAATTTCTCACAGAGGGGAAAACTTAGATAGAATGTTCTTAATGCATTTGACAGCCTTCCACACCCTAACCTCAAAAACAGAGGACAGTACATAAGTAGAAAATTCTAAACCATTTCACAATAAATATATGTAAAAATCCTAAACACAACGTCTAGTCATTTATGCTGAGAGAGAAATATTACTGACCTCCAACTATATGTCCAATGTATTTATGTTTACTTAAATACATAAAATTAAGATTGGAAACAAGAAAGGGCTATTTCTAGAGAATAGAAAAATAACAGGGTACAGAGTAATTTTGTAGTTAAAGCCCAGTTGCTCTTGGGATCCTGGCCCAGACGGGGAATGAGGAAACCTTTTTACCGCAGGTGAACGTTATTCTGAAAAGCTGGGCTCACTGGTCTTGACTCGTGGCAGGGAGTTAGCTGCTTGTCCCAAGTCAAGGTTGAAAACAGAGCCACTAGCAGGAGAGAACCACACGCCAGTGCCATAGGGCTGAGAGTAGGCCAAACTTGTTCTAATCAGGTGGTAGAGACAGACCAAACTGAGAGACTAAGGTCAAAACAGGTAGAAGCTGGTGGACTTTAGGGGTAAGACAGAAGCAGCTGCAGCACACAGAAGCCTTCCTGCCCCAGCCATAGGTGAGGCAGTCCAGGATCTCTTCCGCCGAAGGATTACAGAAAAATAGGAGCCCCGGCACAAAGACTGAATTTTACATTTAGGAAAATCTTCTAAAACCTCATCTGAAAGAGATTTTAAGGTAAGTGTACTTAAACACCTCAAAGAAAACAAATTATGAAGCAGCAGCAGTAAGATATCACACTGACTGCTGGAAATTGAAGTTATAGTCATGTATTGTAAGGACGCTGTAGACATTGAATAGTAGCACAGCTCTCTCACGGTGACTCTGCGCACCAGGCAGTAAAAATACAGTGCTGCCAACTGAAATTGTTTCTGTTTGTTGCTTGCTTTCTCTTTTATTTTTCGTAGTGAATGCCTCCCTTAAAGGGGTCCAATAAAAACATTAAGTGAATATAAGGATATTTAGGGAAAAAGAGAATCTGTGAAGCGTTCCATTTTCCATTAACAGTAGTTCTTGAAATATGTAGATAACATGAATTGCTTGAGAACATTTAGATTTCATAAATGTCACGTAGCTTTCGTTTTCAATATCAAAGCAAGAGTTGCTTTGAGTTAGAAGTCCAATTTCCCTCCTTCTTTCAAAGGGCTTGTGGCAGGGGTGATGATGCCTTCCTACCCAGGAATCCTGGAGACCTAACAGCATGTCATTTTGAAGATGCTTCTCAGCTATTTTTCCTTGACAGTCAGTGATGTCACTGCCGGTTCTCCTCCTCTCTACCTGTTCTCCTCCTCTGTACCTGTTCTCCTCCTCTGTACCTGCTCTCCTCTGTACCTTTTCTCCTCTGTACCTGTTCTTCTCCTCTATACCT
>JAQZBX010077650.1:0-14240 GCA_029593785.1 Cabassous unicinctus
CCTTTTATCACTATATTATCGGATGTCCAGTGTACCGTGACACCTTCCCCCTCTCATTCCCCAGTGCTCCCAAATTTTCATTTAATTTTCAAAGAAGTTTTAGGTCAGAGCAAAGTCACACACAGAATACTAGAGACTCCCACATACCCAACCTCCCTCCCCCTTCCCCACCCCATATTAAAACCTTTTTTTTTTTTTTGGATGTTAGCATTGTTATAATTGTTATACAGATAGTAAAATATAGCAACTAAACATTGTGAATGGTTTACAGTATAGTTTACAATTTAGACTGTACAGTTTAATAATTTTTGATGATATTTACCATGTCCTGTGTCCATTACTGTAAGGTAATGAAAAACCTTTCCCATGATCACTAAATACCCCATTTGATCTTAACTCTTCCTTCCTCCCCATCCTCCTGGGGCATATGACACTCCCCTGTCTTGACTCATGGAATGACAAGATTCATAGTTACATGCCCTGGGTATTCCAACCTGCCCTTCCTAATCTACCCACCTGTCAACCCTGCACCACCAAACCCAGTGATATCACTACCCATCTGTCCTATCCTTCAATATGCAACTATACTCTATCACTTTACTATAGATTATGTCCATATGGGTGATGGCTCACAGCCTACTCTTCTCTTTCTCTCCCTTGTTAACCTATCTTTCAGACAATGGTTCTCAGAGACTGCTCACTTTCCTCAGTTCAAATCAGTGAGGTCATATACTGTTCATCCTTCAGTGCCTGGCTTGCTTCACTCAACATAAGGTCTTCAAGATTTATCCACATTATTCCATGTGTTAGCACTTTATACTTTCTTACAGCTGAGTAATATTCCATTGAATGTATGTACCACATTTTGCTTATCCATTCATCTGTTGATAGGCACCAGGGCTGATTCCAACTTTTGGCAATGGTGAACAATGCTGCTTTAAACATTGGTGTGCATATATCTGTTCGTGTCTTTGCTTTCAGTTCTTCTGGGTATATACCCAGCAGTGGAATTGCTGGATCATATGGAAGATCTATTGTTAGTTTTCTGAGGAACCGCCAAACTGTCCTCCACAGTGGCTGGACCATTCCACAATCCCACCAGCAGTAGATGAGGGTTCCTATTCCTCCACATCGTCTCCAACACTTAGTCTGCTGTTTTTTTTAATAGCTGCCATTCTGATGGGTGTAAGATGGTGTCTCATTGTAGTTTTGATTTGAATTTCCCTGATAGGAAGCAATGTCAAGCATTTTTTCATGTGCTTTTTAGCCATTTGTATTTCTTCCTTGAAGAAGTGTCTTTTCAGGTCACTTGCCCATTTTTTAAATGGGTTATTTGTCTTTTTATTTTCAAGGTGTAGGATTTCTTTATATATGCAGGATATTAGGCTCTTATCAGATATATGCTTGCCAAATATTTTCTCCCATTAGGTAGGCTGCCTTTTTATTTTCTTAATAATGTCCTTTGAGGTACAGAAGTTTTAATTTTGAGGAGATCCCATTTATCTATTTTTTCTCTTGATGCTCGTGCTTTGGCTGTGAAGTTTATGAAACCATTTCCTATTACAAGGTCCTGTAGATGCTTCCCTACTTTATCTTCCAAGGTCTTTATGGTTTTGGCTCTTATATTTAGATCTTTGATCAATCTTGAGTTGATTTTTGTATAAGGTGTGAGATGGTATTCTTCTCTTATTCTTTTGGATATGGATATCCAGTTCTCCAAGCACCACTTGTTAAAGAGGCCATTCTCTCCCAACTGAGTGGGCTTGGTAGCCTTGTCGAATATCAGATGACTGTATATGCGAGGATCTATATCAGAACTCTCAATTTGATTCCTTTGGTCAGTAGGTCTATCCTTGTGTCAATACCATGCAGTTTTGATCACTGTAGCTTTGTAATATGTTTTAAAGTCAGGTAATGTGATACCTCCAACTTCATTTTTCTTTTTCAATATGTCTTTGGCAATTCGGGGCCTCTTACCTCTCCAAATATATTTTGTGGTTAGTTTTTCCAGTTCCTTAAAAAATATAGTGTTTATTTTTATTGGGATTGCATTAAATCTGTAGATTAGTTTGGTTAGGATAGACATCTTGATGATGTTTAGTCTTCCTATCCATGAACAGGGAATATTTTTCCATTTATTTAAGTCTTCTTTGATTTCCTTTAACAGTGTTGTGTAGTTTTCTGTATATAAGTTCTTTACATCTTTAGTTAAATTTATTCCTAGGTATTTGATTCTTTTAGTTACTATTGTAAATGGCCTTTTTTTCTTGATTTCCTCCTCTGATTGCTCATTATTGGTGTACAGAAATGCTACTGATTTTTGAACATTGATCTTATAGCCTGCAACATTACTGAACTCCTTTATAAGTTCTAGAAGCTTTGTTGTAGATTTCTCTGGGCTTTCTATGTATAGGATCATGTAATCTGCAAACAATGAAATTTTTACTTCTTCTTTTCCAATCTGGATGCTTTTTATATCCTTTTCTTGCCTCAGTGCTTGAGCAAGTAAGTCTAAGTCAATGTTAAATAGGAGTGGTGATAGTGTGCATCCTTGTCTTGTTCCCGATCTCAGATGGAAGGCTTTTAGGATTTCACCATTGAAGGTGATGTTAGCTTTGGGTTTTTCAAATATATCCTTTATCATATTCAGAAAGTTTCATTCTATTCCTATCTTTTGCAGTGTTTTTATCAGGAAAGAGTGCTGTATTTTGTCGAATGCTTTTTCTGCATCTACAGAGATGATCATGTGATTTTTTTCTTTCAGTTTGTTTATGTGGTATATTACATTGATTGACTTTCTTATATTGAACCATCCTTGCATACCCAGGATGAAACCCACTTGGTCATGGTGTATAATCCTTTTGATATGTTGTTGAATGTGATTAGCAAGTATTTTCTTGAGGATTTTAGCATCTAGGTTCATTAGAGAAATTGGTCTGTAATTTTCCTTTCTGGTGGTACCTTTGTTTGGTTTTGGTATTAGGGTAATGTTGGCATTGTAGAATGAGTTAGGTGATATTCCTTCTACTTCTATTTTTTTGGAAGAGCTTAAGTAGAATTGGTGTTTTTCTGGAATGTTTGGTAGAATTCAGCTGTGAACCCATCTGGTCCTGGGCTCTTCTTAGTTGGGAGGTTTTTGAAGACTGAGTCTATCTCTTTACTTGTAATTGGACTGTTGAGTTCATCAATTTCTTCTTTCATCAATGTAGGCTGTTTGTGCATTTCTAGAAACTTGTCCATTTCCTCTAAATTATCATTCTTGTTGGCATATAATTTTTCAAAGTATCCTCTTATGATATTCTTTAGTTCTGTGGGGTCAGTAGTGATATCCCCTTGCTCAGTCCTTATTTTGTGTATTTGCATCTGTTCTCTCTTTTTCTTTGTTAGTCTGTCTAAGGGTTTGCCAATTTTATTGATATTCTCAAAGAACCAGCTTTTGGTTTTGTGTATTTTTTCTAGTGCTTTCTTATTCTCTATTTCATTTAGTTCTGCTCTAATCTTTGTTATTTCCTTCTTTCTACTTCCTTTAGGTTTAATTTGTTGTTGTTTTTCCAGTTCCTCCAAGTGTGCAGTTAGGTCTTCAATTTTATCTCTTTCTTCTTTTTTAATATATATATTTATGGCTATGAACTTCCCTCTCAGGACAGCTTCGACTGCATCCCATAGGTTTTGATATGTTGTGTTCTCGTTTTCATTAGTTTCAAGGTAGTTACTGATTTCTTTTGAGATTTACTCTTTGACCCACTGTTTGTCTAAGAGTGTGTTGTTTACCTTCCATATCCTTGTGCCTAACCTGTTTCTCTGGCCCTTAGTGATTTCCAGTTTCATTCCACTGTGATCGGAGAAATTACTTTGTATAATCTCAATCATTCTGAATTCATTGAGAGTTTTTCTGTGGCCTAGCATGTGGTCTATCTTGGAGTATGATCCATGTGCACTCGAGAAGAATGTAAATCCTGCTATATTTGGGTGTATTGTTCTGTATATGTCTATTAAGTCCAGGTCCTCTAATTTATTGTTGAGAGTCTTTGTTTCATTGTTGATTCTCTGTTTAGATTCTCTGTCTAATGATGATAATGGTGTATTAAAGTCCCCCGCTATAATTGTAGAGGCATTTATTTCTCCACTTAGCTTTTCCAGAGTTTGCCTCACATATTTTGAAGCACCCCAATTAGGTGTGTAAATGTTTATGATTGTTCTCTCTTCTTGAGAGATTACCCCTTTTTCTAATATATAGTGCCCATATTTATCTCTTACAATAGTTTTGCATTTAAAATCTATTTTGTCTGATATTAGAATAGCTACTCCTGCCCTTATTTGGCTATTGTTAGCTTGTAAAATTGTTTTCCAGCCATTTATTTTCAGCCTCTTTGAATCCCTGGGTCGAAGGTGGGTTTCTTGTAGACAGCATATAGATGGATCATATTTCTTTATCCATTCTGCCAATCTGTGTCTCTTGAGTGGTGAATTTAATCCACTAACATTCAGTGTTATTACTCGCAATGAATTTCTTACTTCAGCCATATTTTCTTTGGATTAATGTATGTCATATGTTGTTTTGTTTCTGTTTTTGTCTTTTTATTGTTTTTAAACTCTCCTCCAACTCTCTCTCCCTTGATTTTTCCTTTCAACTTGTAGAACTTCCTTTAGTATTTCTTGAAGTGCTGGTTTCTTATTGACATACTCTCTTATTTTCTGTTTATCTGTGAATATTTTGAACTCTCCATCATTTTTGAATGCTAGTTTTGCTGGATAGAGAATTTGTGGCTGGAAGTTTTTTTCTTTTAGTACTTTGACTATGTCATACCACTGTCTTCTTTCCTCTATGGTTTCAGATGAGAAATCAGCACTTAATCATATTGTGCTTCCCTTGTATGTGATGGTTCTCTTTTCTCTTGCTGCCTTGCGTATTTTCTCTTTGTCTTGAGCATTGGACATTTTGACAAGTATATGTCTTGGAGTTGGCCTGTTGGGATTTATACTGTTTGGGGTGTGCTTTGCTTCCTGGATCTGAACATCCATCTCTCGCAATAGGGTTGGGAAGTTTTCAGCCATTATTTCCTTCAACACTCCTTCTGTTCCCTTTCCCTTCTCTTCTCCTTCTGGGATGCCCATTATGCATATGTTTGTGCGTTTTGTGTTGTCAGTTAAATCCCTGAGTCCCTGCTGGGTTTTTTCTATTTTTTTGTCTATCTGTTCTACGATCTGTTTGATTTCAGCTGTATTGTCTTCCACATCACTAATTCTTTCTTCTGCCTGTTCAAATCTGCTGTTATGTGAATCCAGCGTCTTTTTGATTTCTTGGATTGTGCCATTCATCACCATCATATCCGTTATCTTTTTGTGTATGTTTACAGTTTCTTCAGTATGTTCTCCCAGTGTCTTCTTTATATCCTTAATCTCTTCCTTCACTTCATTAATTTGGTTCATGATATTTGTTTGGGAATGTTTGATTAGTTGTTCAATGTTCTGCATATATTCCTGGTTTTTAGTTTGTTCATTGGAGTGGTCCATGTCTTCCTGTTTCTCAGTGTGGTTTGTAATTTTTTGTTGCCCTCTAGTCATCATTTTATCTTGCTGGGTTTATTCAGTTGATTAGCTTCTCTCTCTCCTCTAGGGTTTTATTTATCTGGTGGTTCTGTGTGTGTGTTAAATTTTCTCTTTGACACTTTTTCTTCTTATTTTGTTTCCTTGCTTCTTTCTATGTTACCTTGAATGCAAAAAATTAGTGCCAGAGCATTTGAAAGATGTGAGAAAGGAAGAAGGATAATAGTAATATTGATAAAAGTTAGAAGAGGTGCCAAATAGGACTTAGTGAAATGAATATTTAACTTGTGTAGTCAGTGTAGAGTAATAGGAGAAAAAGTGGAGTACCTACAATGGACTGGGAAACCAAATAGAGGAATATATATATAATGATTTAGAAGGCTAGAATGATGAGGAGGGAGAGAAAGAGTAAAGAAGGGGCTAAAAGTAAAAAGCTAATATTAATTAAAAAGAAGAAAACAAAATAGATAGAATAAAAATTGACACCCTTAAGTTGTGGGCTAATGAAAAAGCATGGTGTCTAAGAACCATAACAGAAAGCAGAAGGCAGAGAGATGAAGGAAGGATAAGAGATAGCTTGGGATACAGTATCAATATAGAAAGAGAATGGGAAATCACTGAAGAAGAAGCACAGCAGAGAAGAGGTAAGCTAGCAGCACTCAATTAAAAAAAAAATGTAGGAAAACAGAAAGGGGTAAGGAAAGAGGAAAGAAAAACAAGAGACAACAAATAAACAGAGAAAAATCAAACAACCACACCAGCAAGCAGTCAAACAAAGCTAAGGAGGAAGTGTTCCATCTAGGGTCCTTGCTTATCCTCTCAGCCTGCTTGCGTTTATCAATTTCCCTTCAGGGTTCTATCTGCAGGTTTTGAGGCAGATTTTCGGTATTAAAATAAATTAAGAACAGGAATTCATTTTTTAAAGTGACTGTCTTTTTTTTTTCTTTTGGCCATATAATGGACCCAAAAGAAGTCCTCTGCTAGACCACCCCCTTCACCAAGGGGACCCTAAATAGGCTCGTGGAAACCCATCAAGCCCTTCCCACTTCCTGGCCTCCCCTGGGGAGGTGAAGTTCTGATGCTTGTCAGTGCAGAGCGATAAAATTGGCTGACTCCGCCCCCTCTGGGGCCAAGCCTCAGTGTCAGAGGGCTGCTGGGTAAATCAGGTTTCCTCAGCAGATTTGCCGCTTCTCTCAGCCTGGTGCTGTTTAAAGCCAGCTTATCTGCTCCCCAAAGCTATGAGGGTGTCCAGGCAGCCAAATCCACAGAAGGTAAACCCCTCTCCACCTTCTGTCAGAGCCCGCCCTCCCTCAGAGTATGCTCCCTCGCACCAGAGCGGAAATCACAGGTGCAGGATTCGCGGCTCAAACCAGCTGTTTTCCCTGTGGGTGGGGCTCAGCCGTCTGTGTAAACCACCACAGGCAGACTCAAAACTCACGAATCTCCACCGATCACTCCACACTGTCGATCTGCCCACTGCTAGAAGACCAAAGCTTCTTGTTCCATGCGCCCACAGCACAGACTCTCGAGCAGGAACCCATCCACAATCGGCCGTCCCCAGAGAGTTAGTCAGTGAGTACCCTCCTAAACTGATGCCATCTTGCCTCTCCTGACCATTTCTTTCCACAGAAAAAGTCCAGGCTCCTTAGATTGTATTCAGAGTGAATCTACTTTGCTGCCATCTATTCTCAAATTGTTCAAATTTGCAATGTTATAATTTAAGACACCTGAAAACTATTTTTAACAAATCTACATTTCATGTCACACATTTCTTCTTAAACTACAAAAAGACCTCATTTCAATATATTGAATGCCTTCCCTCTATTGACATCCTACATTATTTTCAAAGGTAAGTTCAGAGAGGAACTGAGTCTTCAGGCCACCACAAAATACAGAATGACTTTCTCTTTCCCTTGCATTCCTATATTTGTTTTATTGTTCCAACTAAGATAGTAATTTAATAATTTTATTTTATTTAGTTGGTAAATGGATGTCTTGTTTTAGAGATTAAAACTTCATTCAGATAAAAAAAAATCTTAGCTTTTTATACAACATGGCTCCTGGAATCCTTAGGATAAAATGGAATTAGGAAGGGGCCAAAAGGTCATGAATACATCAATGAAAATTTTGAATGTAATCTGCACTTTCCTTTCTTTGCAAATAGGTCATGAAGTACTAAGTGTTCTCCCCAGGAATGACTTACTTAAACCATACTGGGTTCAGCCACACAGTCTTCCACTTGCTGGGCATTCCTGGCCTAGAGGACCAGCACATGTGGATTTCCATCCCCTAATTTACTTCCTATATCATCACCATGCTTGGGAACAGCCTGCTTATCTACCTTATCTTCTCAAAGTGCAGCCTCCATGAACCCATGTACCTCTTCCTCTGTATGCTGGCTGGAGCAGATGTTGTCCTCTCCAGGTACACAGTGTCTCAGGCCTTGCCCATCTTCTGGCTCCATGCTGGGGAGATTTTCCTGGATCGCTGCATCACTCAGGACTTCTTTATCTCTTCCACCTTCATCTTTGAGTCAGGGATCTTGGTTGTGATGGCATTTGAACGCTACATTGCCATATGCTACCCACTGAAATATACCACTATTCTTACACACACTCTGATCTGGAAAATTTGTGTGATTGTCTTTCTGAGAAGCTTTGGTACAGTTTTCTCCATGGTATTTCTCCTGAAAAGGTTGACTTTCTGCAAAGTGACATCCTCCCAAACACTGCTTGTAGACATATTGTCTTGGCCCATGTTTCCTGTGATGACATCCGAGTAAACATCTGGTATGAGAGTTTTGTCCTAATGTCAACCTTGGTCTTAGATATTGTGCTGATTTTTATTTCTTATGTACTGATTCTCCATGCTGTCTTCCGCATGCCTTCCCAGATGCTCACCACAAAGCTTTCAACACGTGTGGCTCCTATGTCTGTGTCATCTTTCTCTTTTATGCACCTGGAATCTTTTCTGTCCTCACTCAGAGGTTTGGACACCACATCTCACCCCATATTCATCTCCTGCTGTCAAATATCTATATTTTGGTTCCACTTATGCTGAATCCCATCGTATATGGGATCATGAATAAACAAATATGGGACCAGGTGGTTCATGTGTTCTGTACAAAACAACAATAACTGTGATGATGGAAAAATAATATTCTATTTCTCTCAATTCTCTACGTGTTTGAAGTTACCTTCCAGCATCAGGATGTGGGAAGGTACAGCTTAAATACCTGTTAAATTACTGTATATTATGGTGTCTCTACGGCATTTTCTCCAGGGAGGTTGTTTTTTTTTTTAATATATCTTAGATTAACTCTTCCATTTTTTTTTATTTGAAAAGTTGTATCATGCAGAAAATACAGAGTTCCCATATATATATACCCACCCTATTATTAACACCATACCTTAGTGTGGTACATTTGTTAAAATTTATGAAAGAGTATTATTACAATTTTACTATTTACTATAGGTCATGATTTACATTAGTATTTATTGTTTATGGTTGTAGCAGTTTGGCATTGTTTACGAATTCCAAAAATAAATATTAGTTTATGTTTGTAAACTGGTCTGTGCCTGGGTATGATTAAATTATGATTAGTGCTTTAATTGGGCTATGTCAGTATGGTGTTGAGTCCCCAACCCTTCATGGATGGGAAATCACAGATAAAAGACATGGCAAAAGACAGAGTTGGAGTTTTGATGCTGAGGTTTTTGAGCTGGAGCCTGGGAAATAAGCACACAGAGGAGCAGAGCAGCTGAGCCCAGAGAGAATCCAACTCCAGGGATAGAGACAGAGCTGTTTGCCTGATAGTCTATAGCTGGCCTTGTGGAGAGAGGCAAAGCCTAGAGGGCCTCATAGTCTACAGCTGACCTTGTGGAGAAAACAGAGGAGCTGAGCCTGGAGAGAAATGAGCACTGGGAAGAGAGGAACCCAGGAAGACTGAACCCTGGCAGACGCTGGTAGCCATCTTGCTCTAACATATGGCAATAGACTTTCTGGTAACTGTAAGCTTCTACCCTAAATAAATACCCTTAAAAAAAACCCATGATTTCTGGTATTCTGCATCAACTCCCCTTTGGCTGACTAATACAATGGTCTACAGTCCTCTGTTGTTCTATTTAATTTTTTTTCTAGTAACATATACGCAACCTAAAATTTTTTTTTAATGGACTTAAAAAATTTTTTTTTTAAAAAGGATACTTAGATTACATAAACATTACATAAAAAATGTAGGGGATTCCCATATGCCCCACTCCCTACCCCTCCCACACTTCCCCACATTAACAAAACCCTTCATTAGTGTGGTACATTTGTTACAATTGATGAACACATATTGGAGCATTGCCACTATGTGTGGATTATAGTTTACATTATATTTTGAACCCTTTTCCATCCAATTTTATAAAACAATAATACTGGCATTTATAATTCCCCAAATTATGTTTACTGCAGGTCTTTATTTCTTTATGCCTCTTTGATCCATTCCCAAGTGTACTTACTTCAGTCTGAAGAATTCCTTTTCGCATTTTTGTAGGGCAGAATTAGTGGTGATGTATTCCCGCAGCTTTTGTTTTTTCTTTTTTGAAAGATAGTCTTATAAGATATAAGATTCTTGGTTGGTAGTTGTTTTCTTTCAGCACCTTAAGTTTTTCAACCCACTGCCTTTTTGCTTTCATGCTTTCTCATGAGAAACTGACACTCAAGATTCTTGGGGCTCCCTTTCATGTAATACATTGCTTTTCTCTTGCAGCTTTCAGTACTCCCTCCATGTGCTTTGCAGTCAATAGTGTGATTAGTGTATGATGTGGCATATTTTTCTTCATGTTTATCCTGTTTGGTGTTCTCTCGGTTTCCTGCATATGCATATTCACACCTCTTGTTAGGTTTGGGAAGTTCTCTGTTATTATTTCTTTGAATATTCCTTCTTTCCTTTTCATCCCCCTCCTTCCTGGACTCCCATAATGCTTAGATTGTTACACATGATGGCGTCCCAGAGGTGTCTTAGGTATTTTCAATTTTTATAATTAAATTTTCTTTCCTTCCTCAGCCTGACTCATTTAAACTGTTTTGTCTTCAAGGTTACTCATTCATTCTTCTGCCAGTGCCAATCCGTTCTTGAAACCCTCCTGTGAATTTTTCAGTTCAATTTTTCTTCCCCGCATTTCCACAATTTCTGTTTGGATCACTTCAAAATTTTTATCTATTTACTAAGATTATCTTATTGCTCATTCATTGTTTTCCTGATGTGCTTTAGTTCTGTCTCTGTTTACCTTTACTTCCCTGAGCATTTCTGAGAAAATTTCCTGAAGTCTTTTTCCCCATATGTCCACATTCTGGTCTTCCTTGTTGGTGTTTTCCAAATTTTCTTCTCTTTCTTTGAATGGGCCATTATTTCCTGTTTCTTTGTTGTCTTTTACTCTTTTTGCATTTTAATATTTTAAAATATTAACCATGGGATTTCCCCCCACATTGTCTATTTCTTGATTTTGTAAGCAGCTGGTGATAAGACAGAGATATTCTTGAGCTTCAGCCCTCCTATCAGGAAGGTCTGGCCAAGGAAAAAGCCGTTTGTAAAGTCCTCCCTGTCTTTTGTGCTCTTGTGTCTTTTCTTGGGCTTGTACTTCTTAGTTGTTTTGGAATCCCCCTATTTACAGGAGTTTGGATGTCCCCTCCAATTCTAAGAGATAGATCTCGTTTTTGGGTGTTTAAAATAGACAGCACAAGTCTGTCTGCCTCTATAGGTTCTTATACTCTTTTTGTTGTCTCAGGCTGCTTTCACCTGAAGGGCAAATTCTGGGAGGGTGAGCACCCTGGACAGTAGTTTTCCAAGTCTGGCTTTCCCCACCAAAATAGGACCATGGACCCATGAAATCGGCACAGACAAAAAGTGCCCTGGGGAGAGGATCATGTAGTGTGCCAGGCACTTCTTCCATGTCTTTACAACACTGAGCTTTCTTGACCTGTTCAAGAAATGCAGCTTTTCAATTTGTTCCCTGTTCCCTGAGGAAGTGTACCATTGTTAAAACTCCTCCACTTTCCCGTTTTTCCTCAGTGGTTTGGAACCGTGGCCACCCTCAGAGCTGGGTTCACAGTGATTTGATGTTGCTAATCAAAAACCATGATCAGGATTGACCTTGCCCGCCTCTTCCCTGGGGTAAAGGATTTTTATGTTCCTTTCTTTCATCAGTGAGCTAGCCAGGAGCTGGATCCCAGTGTTGCCTCCTGTGAGAGTGAGGGATGGGGATGGGAGCCAGTAACCACCCTGCAGAGAAAGCAATTTACTGATCTTTACCATAATTTACCAGCCTCTTCTGTACTCCTGAATGCTGTACAGTGTTTTATTGGCCTTTAGAGTTTCAAAAACAATTGTTTCAGACTGTTTCAGCCTGTTTAACTTTTTTTTTTTTTTTTGTGGACTGACTGAATTCTAGAGATTTCTACTCAGCCATCTTCCCAAAATTCTCCCTCATTTCTTCCTAAGATGTTTTTTATTTTCTTTTTGGTTACTATGGTGTTAAAATTTAGCATATTAAATTTATAGCAGTCATTTTATTTGATACCAACTTGTCGTCAATAGCATAAACATATACTCTCCCGATATTCTCTTGCTGGTAATTTTTCCAAACTATGCCATTGTACATTGCATGCCCAAAAGAATAGATTTATCATTACTCTTTAAGTACTTGTAGAGTAGTACATTTAAGAAGTAAGAAGGGGAGTTACATACCATAAAATAGAATTCAATTATATGGGCATTTATAATTATCCATAAAATTACCTTTACTGGAGGTCTTTATTTCTTTATGGAGTTTGATCCACTATCTAGTGTCCTTTCCTTTCAGTCTGAAGAAATTCCGATAGTATTGCTTGTAGGGAAGGTAAATGAACTCCCTCACCTTTTGCTTATTTGTAAATACCTTAATCTCTCCCACATTTCTGAAAGTAAGTTTTGTAGGAGTTACAATTCTTGGTTGGCAATTGTTTTCCTTCAGTAATTTAGATTTTGTACCATTGCCTTCTGCTTCCATGTTTCTGATCAGAAATGGACACTTAATCACACTGTGATTCTTTTATACATAAATTGTTGCCTTTCACTTGCAGCCTTTAGAATTTTTTCCTTTTAAATTCTTTGGACAATTTGAGAACTGTATGTCCATGCATGGTTCTCTTTGAGTTTATCCTATTTGAGCTTGTTGTGTTTCTTGAATGTTCATATTCGTGTCCTTCATTTAATTAGAGAAATTCTCTGCCTTTAATACCTTGAATATTTCTTCTGCCCTTTTCTTTCTTTCTTCTCCCTCTGGACCCTAATAATTCTCATATTGGTAACACTTGATGGTGTCCCACAAGTCTCTTAGGCTCTGTACATTCTCTCTTTTTAAAAAAATGTACTTTTTAATTTTTTGAAAAAAGATACTTAGATTACATAAATGTTGCATAAAAATTTAGGGGATTCCCATATGCCCCACACCTTTCCCATCCCACACTTTCCCACGTTAACAACGTCCTTCATTAGTGTGGTATATTACTTACAACTGATGAACACATATTGGAGCATTACAAGTAAGCATGGATTATAGTTTACATTATAGTTTAATCTCTCTCCTGCACAACTTTGTAAGTTATGACAAGATACATAATGTATCTGTCATTGCAATGTCATTCTTACTGATCCTCTGTTGAGATATTATGTCTAATGGTGATAATGGTGCATTAAAGTCCTCCACTATAATTGTAGAGGCATATATTTCTCCACTTAGTTTTTCCAGTGTTTGCCTCATGTATTTTGAGGTGCCCTCTTTAGGTGCATAAATGTTTATGATTGTTATTTTTCTTGATAGACTATCCCTTTTATTAATATATAATGTCCTTCTTTGTCTCTTACAATAGTTTTGCATTTAAAGTAATTTGTCCGATATTAGTATAGCTACTTCTGCCCTTTTTTGGTTATTATTTGCATGTAAAATAGTTTTCCAACCATTCACTTTCAACTGCCTTGTGTCCCTGAGTCTAAGGTGAGTTTTTTGTAGAAAGCATATAGATGGGTCATGTTACCTTATCCATTCTGCCAATCTGTGTCTCTTGATTGGAGAATTTAATCCATTAACATTCAATATTATTACTGTCAAGGAATTGAATCCACTAACATTCAATGTTATTACTGTCAAGGAATACACTAGTACTTTTTTCTTTAGGTTTAAGTATGCCATATGTTGTTTTTATTTCTCTTTTTATCTTTTAGTTATCCTTACAAATAATTTTCTTTCCTACACTCTCCTCTAACTCTCTCTCTCCTGTTTTTTCCTTTCAACCTGCAGAATTCCCATTAGTATTTCTTGAAGAGCACGTTTCTTCTTGACATACTCTCTTAATTTCTGATTATCCTTGAATATTTTGAACTGTCCCTCAGTTTTGAATGCCAGCTTTCCTGGGTACGGAATACTTGGCTGGTAGTTTTTTCTTTTAGCACCTTAACTATGTCATACCACTGCTTTCTTGTCTCCATGGTTTCAGACGAGAAATCAGCACTTAATCTTATCGAACTTCCTTTGTATGTGATGGATCTCTTTTCCCTTGCTGCTTTCAGTATTCTCTCTTTGTCTTGAGTGTTGGACAATTTGTCAAGCATGTGTCTTGGGGAAGGTCTCTTAGGATTTATACTGTTTGGGTTGCACTGCTCTTCCTGG
>JAQZBX010077651.1:0-14241 GCA_029593785.1 Cabassous unicinctus
TTTATTGATATAGATTAATAAAGCATAAATCCATCCAAAGTATTCAATCAATGGCATTTGGAACAATCACATGGCTGTGCATTCATCACTTCAATCATTTCTAGAGCATTTTCATTAATCCAGTAGTAATAATAATAAACAAAAACCAACAAACCAAACAAACAAACTCATCACCTCCCAGTCTCACTATGCCTTCCTTGCTGTACATAGCTGCTATTCTGTTTGCCACTCTCTAGTTTATTTGTATTTATAGCTCATACAAACAGTCTTATATTTGCAATATCACCCATATTTGTATTTTACATGAGGTTTCACTATGTTACACAGTCCCATGTTACATTTTTTGGCTTTCCTTCTAGTAATATTCATGTCCTTAGACTTTCCCTTTCAACCACTGTCATACCCATATAATAGCTCACTTGCAATATAGATTTTAAGAATAAATCCCCAAATATGTTTGATCAAGAGAACCAAATTTGCTAAGTCACACACACACACACACACACACACACACAAACACACACACACATACACAATGAAAACTAGATGGACATTTGGCAATACATTCTAGTGGTGAGCTTTCAGTTCTTATAAAGAAGTGATAATAGCATGGCCAGGGCAGAAGGCCTACTGGGTACTGATATCTAGAGTCCAGCACTAGGTGCAACTCTAGTTGCACCTAAGAGTTGCTACCATAGGTTGAATACTTTGGCAGTGGAAGCTGATATAGAGTTTGGGTGCAAGATATTCAAGGCCCATATCCGTAAAAAGAAGGGCAAAGAAGCAGGATGAAGCAGAGAGCCAGTTAAACTGCAATGCAGGCGCAACAAAATAGCAGCCAATCGTGTTGGGGCCCGCGGAGCCAGTATTGCCCAGCAGAATACTCCACGTTGCGCTAAAATGGCCAAGCTATCGTTGATCTTTCTTGCTGAGCCATTGGATGTGGGCATTTCTGGAAAGGGCCCAAATGAGGGTAACTGAAGGAGCTGATAGCTGAGAGTTGGTCAAATGAACCACAGCAGGGCAGCAAGTCCTTCCTTGAAGGGGAACCTGGGAGGAAGATCTCTGCATGACTCTTACAGATCTTCTTCTTGAAACAAAATAATGGCGTTAAAATAGGCTTGTTACTTTCTCTTCTGGCCAAGATGGGGTAACAGGGATCAGATTTACTCTCCCTTCTGAAACAACAATAGCAACATAAACAGAAAAATATATATGAAACAATGGTTTTCAAGACCCTGGACCTCAGCAAAGAAATAGAGTAACGCTTGGGAGATGGGAAACAAACAAAGTGAGACCTACAATTGCCTCAGCTTCTTGCTTTGAGAGGGTTTCCAGACCATGGCACAGAGAGGGTGAACTCAAGCAAAGCCTGTCAGATTCCCTGAGGTGAGGAGATGGAGCTAAGAGTCTGAGGGGACCGAGGCAGTTAGAGTACATGGGACAGAGTACCAGAAAGGAGAGAGCTGCATAGAGAGAGAACCTGGAGATCTCCAGAGGGTCCCCTGGACTATTCAGCAGAGTATTGATCAACATATGTTTGTGAGGAAACAACCCAAGGCTGGGGAAGGAACCATATAGAAGGATTGAGGAAACCATGGCCAGAGGTCAAGAGACCGAGAATAATGTCTGTTCCCACCAGCAAGAATAGAAAGACTCATAATTCATGGGGCATTGGGAAGAGTACTCAGGAAGGTCTTGCTGCTGTAATGGGGGATAATTAGCCCTAGACTTAGCACTGCTCTGGACCCACCTGAAAAATAATAAAAGTAATACCTGAGCAGTAGTTTGTGAAGCAGTTTTGATGTTGGAAAGAAGGCCCCAGGAGAAGAGAAGCAAGCCATTTGCCTGATCGTCTACAGCTGACCTTGAGGAGGAAATAGGAGCTAAGCCCGGAGAGAAACGCAGCCCCAGGAAGAGAGGAACCCCAGAAGCCTGAACCCTGGCAAACACCGGCAGCTGTCTTGGTCTAACACATGGCAATGGACTGTGGTGAGAGAAGAAACATAAGATACTTTATGGCCTGGTATCTGTGGACTTCTACCGCAAATAAATACCCTTTGTAAAGACCAACCCATTTTTGGTATTTCACATTTGCACCCCTTTGGCTGACTAATACAGAATTTGGTACCGATGAGTGGGGAAGTGCTTTTGTAAATACCAAAGTGTTGGAACGGTTTTATAAATGGGTAAGGGGTATTTTTTGGAGGAATTGTGAAACACTTGATGGAAAAGTCCTACAGTGCTTTGAAGAGACTGTTGATTGTAATATGGATGCTAAAGAGACTTTCTATGATGCCTTAGAAGTAAATGATAAAACTATTATTGGAAACTGGAGGAAAGGTGATCATGTTTTAAAGTTACAGAGAACTTAGCAAGATTAACTCTTGGTGTTATATGGAAGACAGAATTTGAAAATGGCTAACCGGAGCATTTAGCTGAAGAACTTTCCAAGGTAAACTCAGAGAATGTGGCTTGGCTTCTCCTTGCAGCTTATAGCAAAATACTAGATGGGTGAACTATATTAAGCACTGAACTTTTGGGCACAAAGAAAACAGAAACTGATTCCAGGACTTCCAAATTTCTGGAAATCAAATTCCCAGATGAAAATGCCCTATTTGAAGACTTTACTATACTTGGAACTCCTAACTCAGAATTGAAGATGCAGTTATCTCATAAAGACTTGTAGAAAGTCTTACTGTCTGATGGCTTGGAGCCCTGCTTCCTGCCTGCTAAACCAACAAAGTTTTTGAGAGAGCTGTATGAACAAAACCACTGTCAGCTTGGACAAAAGAGAACATGGAAAGGAGAGATTGAAGGAGAATCAGCATTAAGAAGAAAACCATGGAAGCCGAGATCTGGACTTAAGATATCTCCATGGGCCAAGAGAGGAGCCCCACCCATGTGTACAGAGAGGCTGACCTTGAGGAGGAAACAGGAGCTAAGCCCGGAGAGAAACGCAGCCCTAGGAAGAGAGGAACCCCAGAAGCCTGAACCCTGGCAAACACCGGCAACTGTCTTGGTCTAACACATGGCAATGGACTGTGGTGAGAAAAGAAACATAACACTTTATGGCCTGGTATCTGTGGACTTCTACTGCAAATAAATACCCTTTGTAAAGACCAAAAAAAAAAAAAAAAAAAGTAATACCTGAAAGAATCAAATTCTTTCCAAGTAACTTAATTGCATCCCAGAATAAAATTGAAGAAGATGTATACCCGCCAATATATCGGAGTTGGACTCATATAATTTTCCTGGTTCTTATGCCCCCTTTTTTTCACATTATTCTTATTTTATTTTGAAAGAAGCTTTAGATTACATAAATGTTACATCGAAAATATAGGGGGATTCCCATATACCCTACTCCCCTTCCCCCACTTTCCCCATTAACAACATCTTTCATTAGTGTGGTACATTTGTTATAATTGATGAACACATATTGAAGTATTGCTACTAACCATAGTCTATAGTTTACATTATGGTTTACCCTTTGCACTGCAGAATTTTATGTTTTGACAGACTGTATAATGGCCTGTATCTGTCATTGCTTTGTCATGCAGAACAATTCCAATGGCCCAAAAATGCCCCATGTTGCACCAATTCTTCCCTCTCCCTCTCCTCAGAACCTCTGGTGGCCACTGCCTTTACATCAATGTTACAAGTTCTTCCATTGATAAAATAATCATAAGTCTACTTTAGTCCATAATTGCATTCCCCCTTTTATTGAACCTATAATTAACACTATACCTGTTAAATATGTGTCACAGAGACTTAAATCTTTTAGCTGTACATATGCTGGTTGAGCCCGGAATCTTAGCAGAGTTGCAGCCAACACCTACTCTCCAGGTCATCACACTCATCCAAAACAACTAACAAAACTATCATGATGGACAAACCCCATCCAAAAAAACAGTATTTACAGCTACAGGCAAGACAGTTCCATCCATCTGTGCCCCATGGGATCTAAGCCCCCTCTCAATCAGAAACAGAGTGGGCATCACCATCCCCAAATCATCAAGATTGAGGAATGAACAAACATAAATTTGCATAAGTTGCAAACATGCAACTATGAATTAAAGTAGACTTATTATTATTCTAGTAATGGAAGAACTTGTAATACTGATATAAAGACAGTGGTCACCAGAGGTTCTAAGGGGAAGGAGAGGGAAGAATATGTGGAACATGGGGCATTTTTGGGACATTGGAATTGTTCTGTATGACATTCCAATGATGGATACAGGCCATTATACATTTTGTCAAAACCTATAAAATTGTGTGGTGCAAAGGGTAAACCATAATGTAAATTATAGACCATGGTTAGTAGCAATACTTCAATATATGTTCATCAATTGTAGCAAATGTACCACAGTAATGAAAGATGCTGTTAATGGGGAAAAGTGTAGGAGGGGGTTGGGGTGGGGTATATGGGAATCCCCTATATTTTGGGTATAACATTTATGTAATATAAAGCTTCTTTAAAAGTAAATATATATATGTATTTAAAAAAGAAGAAGATGTATAGCAAAGATAAAAATATCCAGCACCCAATGAGGTAAAATTCATAATGTCTGGCATCCAATCAAAGATTACCAGGCAGAAAACATGACCCATAAAGTTTTGATCGAACAATCAAAATCAAATCAGAGAGTGCCCTGATCAAGATGGCTGAGTAAGACGCTTCAGAGCTTTGTTGCCCCACAGAAGCTTTCAAAAGCCAGCAATAACTGGCAGACAAATCTCTCTCAAAGCTCCAGAAAACAGTTAAAGGACTGCAGGAACAGTGCAGGTGCTGAATCAAGAAAAAGGCTACTTAAAGAAGGTAGGATCTCATGGCACCCTGAATGGCCCTTCCCCCATCCCCTCATGGGCTTGGTCCAGAGCTGGCCCAGGCTCCCAGTACAGAGTCCTGGTTCCAGTTCTGGAGGGAGCAGAGTAACCCTTATGTACATACTGGGAGCATATATTTCTGGCCCAAGGATATTAATTATGTAACCACCTTAAATGTGTTATCAAGTTCAAGAAACTTCACATTGATATAAAGCTTACAGTCTGTATTCCAATTTTTTTCATATGTCCCAATAATGTCCCTTTGAGCCTTTTCTCTACCCTTGCTAGATCCGTTCCAGGATCATGTACTGTATTTAATTGTCATTGTGTCTTTACCTGCTCTTTTTTTTTTTTTTTTTAATTGTGGGACCATATATACAACATAAACTTTCCCATCTCAGCCCTCCCAAACATACCATTGAATGAGGTTAATCACATTCACAATATTATGGTACCCTCACCACCTTCCCTTACTAAAACTTTTCCTTCTCCCTGACAGAAATTCTATTCCCACTGTGCGTTAATTCTCCATTCCTCCTGCCTCCTGCCCTTGGCAATGCTTACTCGAATTTGTCTTTATGAGCTTGCATATTCTCTTATATCTTTGTAGTTACTATGGGGCTTAATTGAACTACCTAAATCTGTAGCAGTGTTGTTTGCTTTGATACCAACTTAACTTCACTAGTATACACAAACTATGTTCCTGTACCCCTCTGCCTCCCCATCTTTATGTTGTTCTTGTCACACATTACATGTTTATACATTATGAGTTCAAAACCACTGATTTTTCATGACATTTTATGAATTTGTCTTTTAGGTCCTGTAGGAAATAAGAATTAGAGTTATAAACCAAAAATAAAATAGTATGGGCATTTAGATTTACCCAAGGTGTTGCCCTCACTGGAGATCTTTATTTCTTCATGTAGCTTCATCTATTGTCTATTATCCTTTCCTTTCACCCTGTAGAACTCTCTTTAGCATCTCTTGTAGGGCCAGTTTAGTGGTGATGAGCTCCCTCAGCTTTTGTTTATCTGGGAATGTCTTAATCTCTCTCTTATCCCCTCTTCCCCACCGAGATGGCTCCCTCGTCTGTCTGCTCGATGTCCACTCCTTGTGTCTGCTTGTTGTATCTGCTCAATACGTCAGCTCGTTGCTCTGCTTATCTTTTTTAGGAGGCACTGGAAACCGAACCTGGGACCTCCCATATGGGAGGTGGGCACCCAACTGCTTGAGCCTCATCCGCTCCCCTCTCTTATTTTTGAAAGACAGTTTTGCTAGCTATAGAATTCTTTGTTGGCATTTTTTTTGCTTTCAGCCCATTAAATATGTCATCCCACTGCCTTCTTGCTTCCATGGTTTCCAATGAGAAACTGGCACTTAATCTTGTTGAGCCTCCCTTGTATGTGCAATGTTGTTTCTCTCTTGTGGCTTTCAGAATTCTCTCTTCATCTTTGGCATTTGATAGTTTGATTATAATATACTTGTGGCATAGGTCTATTTGGGTTTATCCTGTTTGGAATCTGTTAAACATCTTGGATGTATATATTCATGTCTTTTGTTAAATTTGGGAAGATTTTTGCCATTATTTCTTTGAATATTCTTTCTGCCACTTTCTCTCCTCCTTCTTCTGGGACTCCCACAATAAATATATTGGTATGCTTGATGATGTCCCAGGTTCTTCAGGCTGTGTTCACTTTTCTTTATTTTTTCTTTCTGATACTCATTACCCTCACACTGAGTGATTTCAACCCTACTTTCAAGCTTTCTGTTTCTTTTTTCCAGCTCTAATCTGTTTTACCTCTCTAAGAAATTTTTAAATTTCTGTTATTGTGATCTTCAGCCTTAGTCTCTTTTCATAATTTCCATCTCTATTTTGATATTCTCTTTGTGCTCATCTATCATTTTCCTGATTTCCTTTAGTTCTCTGTCCATATTTACCTTTAACTCTTTGAGCATATTTAAGAACACTTTTAAAATTCTTTGTCTGGTATGTCCCAGGTCTGATCCTCCTCACTGATGGCTTCTAATGCTTTAATATTTTCCTTTGCCTGGTCTATAGCTTCCTGTTTCTTTGTATGTTTTGAAACCTTTTGTAGAAATCTTGACATTTTGATATTTTAATGTCTTATTGCTGGAATTTAGCCTCTGAAGCACCTTTTCCTTAACCTTGTATCCAGGTAATGTATGACAGAGCTTTCTTTAAATGCCAGAAGGAGGAAGGCGGAGAGCACCTTTACAAGTCTTTGCAGATGGACCTGTGCAAATGCTCTCATTCATGGCTTATCCATACAATGAGTTTATACACTAGCTCCAGACCAAAATGTAGGGGCCTCCCTGATACTTTATTTTTCTTTTTTTTTTAAGATTTATTTAATTTATTTATTTCTTCCCCCCACCCCCTCATTGTTTGCACTTGCTGTCTGCTCTCTGTGTCTGTTCATTGTGTGCTCATCTTCTTTTTAGGAGGCACTGGGAACCGAACCTGGGACCCCCCTATGTGGGAGGGAGGTGCCCAATCGCTTGAGCCATTTCCACTCCCTGCTTGTCATGTCTCTCATTGTGTTTCCTCATTGTGTCTCCTCGTTGTGTCATCTCATTGCGTCATCTTGTTGCGTCAGCTCGTTGTGTCAGCTCACTGTCTTGCTCATCTTCTTTAGGAGGCACTGGGAACCAAACTTGGGACCTCCCATGTGGTAGGTGGGTGCCCAACTGCTTGAGCCACATCTGCCTCCCTCCCTGATACTTTCTGCACAAATATTTCTATTGAACAATTCTCCCATTTCTGAATGTTCCCTTTTCTGTAGAAAACAGTTTCCTTATAGTCCTGGGCACTGCACTCTGTGTCCTATAGCCAGCAATCCCTTGCCATATGCAGCATGACTTGACTGCTCACCCACAGTATCCTGTAGGAGAGTTCCATGAGCCACCTTCTATATGTAAGGCACATTCTGGGACAGTGAGTCCCTCAGGCCACCACCAGACAGACCAGGCTAGACAAACATGCTTATATGTGCACGAGGGTTACTCTACTCCCTCCAGAACTGGGACAGGAGATCCACACTCAGCGTTCTATGCTGAGCCAGTGAGAGCTGTGGGAGAAGGCAGCATGGGTGCCATGAGTTCCTACTGATTTTAAGTAACCTTTTTCTTGATTCAGCACCCACCCTGTTACCGAAGTCCTTTAGCTGTTTTCTGGAGCTTTGAGAGGGATGTTTCTGCCAGTTTTTGCTAATTGTTCAAAGCTTCTGGGGAGAAAGCTCTGAAGCTTCTCACTCTGCCATCTTGATCACAGCAGGGCTATAAGTTTTTAGTACTATACATGAGGTGACATGATATCACTTGAAGATAGCCTGTAAGTTACAGGTGTATACTATAAATCATAAAGCAACCACTAAAAGAGCCAAATAAAGAGTCATAGCTATTAAACCAACAAAGGAATCATTAAAAAAATGATTAATGCTAAAGAAAAGGAGGGGAAAGTGCACAAAAAACAGACTGGACAAATAGAAACAAATAGCAAGATGATAAACTCAAATCTAGCCATATCAACAATCACATTAAATGAAAAAGGTCTAAGCACCTCAGTTAAAAGGTTATTTGTCAGATTAAGTAAAAAATCAAGACACAAATATATACTGCCTATGATAAATGCATTTTAAACATAAACACACAAATAGGTTAAAATCAAAGAATAGAAAAAGACACGTAATATATGTCTTTTTTTTTTTTAAAGATTTATTTATTTTATTTTTTATTTATCCCCCCCCTTGCTGCTTGTGCTGCTGTGTCCATTCGCTGCGCGTCTTCTCCGTGTCCGCCCATCTCCCCCTCGCTGCGAGGCCCCGCCGCATCAGCCCACCGCACCGCCCAGGCCGGCGCACCCTCACAAGGAGGCCTCGGGACGTGAACCCGGGCCTCCCACATGGCAAACGGGGACTCCAACCACTGAGCCACACCCGCCTCCAATATATGTCTTTATATGCTAATATATATATATATATATATATTTTAAAGCTAGAGTGGCTCTATTAACGTCAGACAAAATAGATTTCAGACCACAGAATATTGCCAGGGATACAGAATGTCATTTGATCTTGACAGTGGGGTTATCAAGGGCATCATAGTCCTAAATTTTTATGCATCTACTAATAGGGCTTCAAAATACATAAAGCAAAAACTGCTAGAACTACCAGGAGAAAGGGACAAATCTGTAATTCTAGCAAGAGATTTCAATACCATTCTTTTAATAATTGATAGAACAAGTAGGAATTCAGCAAAATATAGTAGACTTGAACAACACTGTCAACCAACTAGACCTGCATGACATTTATAGAACACTGCATCCAGCCACATCAAAATACACTTTCTTCTTAAGTGCACACAGAACATTCACTAAGACAGATCATAAAACAAATCTCAAAAGGATTCAAGTTATACGAAGTATGTTCTCTGAGAAGAGTGGAATGAAATTAGAAATCAATAGCATAAAGATGTCTGGAAAATCTCAGTTTCCAAATATCTGGAAACTAAAACATCCTCTAAATAACCCATGAATCAAAGAAAAAATCAAAATGGAAATTGGAATGTATTTGAAACTGTATGAAAATGAAAACACAACTTATAAGAATTACAGAATGTCACTAAAGCAGTAATTAGTGGGAAATATATCTTAGAAAATAATAAAGGTCTGAAATTATTGACCTCAGCTTCCACCTTAAGAAAGTACAAATAGAAGAAAAAATTTAAGCCCAAAGTAAGCAAATAAAGGAAATAATAGGGGAGCAAATGTAGCTAAGTGGTTGAGTGCCTGCTTCCCCTGTATGGGGTCCTGGGTTTGATCCCCAGTACTTCCTAAAAACAAACAAACAAACAAATGGAAAAAAAAAAAACAAAAAAAAACCTCTTATTGGGGAGTGGATGTAGCTCAGTAGTTGAGTGCCTGCTTCCTATGTATGAGGTCCTAGGTTCAATTCCTGGTATCTCCTAAAAAAATTAATAAAGGAAATAATAGAGACCAAAAACAAAAAACAAATGGATAGAAAACTGAAAAAACAATAGGGAAAAATAAAACAAAAAGCTAGGTCTTTGAGAGGATAAATAAAATTGATAAACCTCTAGCCAGACTGCTCAGAGCAAAAAAAAAAGAGAGAGAGATAGAGAGAGGAGACTCAGATTACCAATATCAGCAATAAGAAAGGTGACATAACTACAACTTCTACAGATATTGAAAGGAAAACGTAATAAAGAAATGCAAATGAAAACCACAATGTGATACCAACACACCTAAAAGACTGCCTAGACCATCCCAAGTTTTGGGGAGGCTCCGGAGGAACTGGAATCTTAGACACTACTGTTAGGAATCGGAAATAGTACAACTACTTTGGGAAACAGTTTGGCAGTTTCTTGAAAAGTTAAACATATGATCCAGCCATTCCATTTTTGGTTTCAAAACCCAAGAGAAAAGAAAATACATATGCATACAAATGCTTGTACACAAATGCTCATAGTAGCTTTATTTATCATCCACAAAAGTGGGAAACCACCACATGAATGGATAAACAAATCAATACAACCCATGAATGATTCTGAAAATAGTTATGCTGAGTGAAGGAAACCAGACCAAAAAAAGGGTGTGAGTCCATTTAGAAAAAATTAGAGGTAATGACACAAATATATAATTAGAGAAAGAAAATCAGTGGTTGCTTGGAGAAGGTGAGTGGAGAAGAGCAGGAGGAGGAATTCCAGAGGGGCACGAGGAAACTTTTGGGGGTGAAAGATATGTTTACTATTTTGACTGTGGTCATGGTTTCAAAATTCATCAAATAAGTTTCAAAACTTAATTTTGTATACTTTATAGAATATCAGTTATACTCAGGACAACTATTTTCAACATACTTAAAGGATGTGTTTAAAAAATCAGGTTTCTTGAACTCTAGCAAGTACATGGCATTAGCAGTAAATAAAATATGCCCTTTCCTCATTCGTTCATTTGTTTGTATTTTGGGGGTGCCTGTTAGGAGTTAGACACTGTGATGGAGACTGGGCAAGACAAAGTCCCTGCTCAATTAAATGTATCCCCTCTCTTGCTTACAAATGTTTTGGTTTGACCAGCAGATTTTTATCAACCATTCATATCCTGGGTCTAGTGGAGGACCATGAACATTTTAAGCTGAAGTTCAATGGGGGTGAAGGTTTAGAACGAATAGTTTTGAGAAATGCCCCAAGGCTACATACTGAATTTGGGGTTCTGCTCCATGGTACCCAAATGACTTCGCTATTCACTGAGGGGATGCTTAAGAAAATCATCACAATGTGTACTGGAGAATCGCAAGTGTAATTTAAATTAGATTCAGGATTCGGGTAATTAAGCGAGCTTGTTTTTGTGTGGATTTTTCCATCGGAGTTGTCCTATGGTAAAAACAGAAATCCAAATGACTGTTTCAAATGCTCTGTTAAATTTTTATTTGTATCTGTGGCTCTGTTGTCTCTATAAAAGCACAAAATAATGGTTTAAAAAATGGGTCATTTTGCATTTATTTAGTAGAAAATAGATCATTGTGCAAGTGTAAAAATCTACCATTTGTAACATTTTAATATTTCCTATATTTCCTACATAACTGTAAAAAATTTTGGATGCTAAAGAACAAACAGAAAAGTGGGTGTAGCTCAGTGGTTGAACGCCTGCTTCCCATGTACAAGATCCTGGGTTCAATCCCTGGGACTTCCTGAAAAAAACAACAACAAATGATGACTAGTAAAGAACAAACAAACTAAATATATAAAAATATATTTCAAAAGAAAATATAAAATCTTAAAAGATTCAAGTGGGTGAAGGATACAAATGAGATCACTGGTCTGTTCTTTATCAACTTCTTTCTTTCTTGCCCAAATGAGTCAACATATCAGAAAACACTTGTTTCCAGCACTTTGTGCAATATCTAGCAGGTGCCCAGTAACTACATTTTGGATTAGAATGAATTAAAATGGCCACTTAATCTCTAGGAGCCAACTCTTTTTCAGCTTTCCCAACTTCTACAGCTAACCTGGCCACTTCTTGTCCATGTTCCTCCTGCCCTGTCTATAAATCTTGGAGTGCCCCACAGCTCAGCTGTCGGCCCTCTGTCTACTCTCTCCATAAGCTCAGTCCCTTAGCTTTTAAAATCCCCTTTGTGTTGATGCCTACCCAATTTATATTTCCAACTGAGAGCTCTGTCCTGAGTTCCAGTCCCAAACATACAATGGCCTCTTTGAAATCTACAGTGGATGCCTCACAGGTAGCACGTATGTTTTAGTTTGCTGAAGACTGCTAATGCAATAGACCAGAAATGGGTTGGTTTTTATAATGGGGATTTATTAGGTTAAAAGCTTACAGTTTTGAAGTTGCAAAAATGTCCAAATCAAGGCATTGCCAGAGATGCTGTCTCACCAAAGGGTAGCTGTTGGCAATCCTGGATTCCTGCCACATGGCAAGGCACATGGAGGCATCTGCTTTCCCTCTGGGCTTACTTTCTCCCCAAGCTCAGCTGTGGGCCCTCAGGCATATGGCTCAACTCTCCACTTTCCTCTGGGCCTCCTCTCTTTGAGCCTCTTGGGGGCCTCTTCCCGACCCTCTGTGCTCCACTTATTCTAGCCTCCAGCCTCTGAGACCTCTTCTTCCGTCTCTGAGGCTTGTTTTTCTATGTCTCTGCTTTCAGTCCTCCATTTATAAAGGGCTCCAGCAAGAGGGCCAAGACCCACCCTGGGTCATGCCTCACTGAAGCAATCCAATCAAAGTTCTCCCAGCTGAATCCAATCCAATCAAAGGGTCCCACAAGAATGGATTACCTCTAAGAACATGATCCTTTTGGGGATCCATGAAAAGCCCCAAACTGTCACAACATACAAAACAGAATTCCTGATTTTCCCTCCCAAACTTGTTCCTCCTAATCCTCTCCTCAGGACAGGGGACCACTGTTCCCCTAAGAGCTCAGGCCATCTATGAGTTGTCCCTTCCCTTACCAGCTTCATCCACTCCACTGTCCTTCATGCCAACTTCAACTCAGCCACATCCCAAATCTGCTCACTTCTCTCCATCTCTGCTATCTCTGGCCTGGATCACTGTGGTGGCTCCACTCTTCTCCACTTAACAGCTAGAGTGATCTTCAAGTGTTCCTTGTTAGAAACCCCTGATGTAGGAACCAGTAAATTTTACTTGTAAAATTCAGTCACTGGCCATGGCTCCGTATCTGGACACACGTCTCTCTCTGCCGTCCTTACCTCCCACTCTCTGCCTTGTTCAGTCTTTCAGCTTCACCAGCCTTCTCCCTGCTCTTCAGACATGCCAAGTTTGTTTCCTTCTCTGGGCCTTTGTTCTCATGTCCCTTCTGCCTGGGAAAATATTTTGCTCAAATATTGCCATGGCCTCATCACTCATTCAGGACCCTCTTCAGAAGTCACCTTCTCTGAGATGCCTTTCCAGACCACCCAAAGTAAAGAGCTACCCTCCTCCCCCAGTCCTCTGCCACTGTCCATTTACTCTGCTTTATCTTTATCCTTTTTGAGAACATTGATCATTATCCTGATATTATGTTATGTATTTATTATGTTTGTTATTGTTGCCCTTGAGAAGATTAATCAAGCAGATTAGCCTAATGGGTCTAACAACACATAAACACACACTGGGTGGTCAACTCAATAGAGAACTGCAGCCATATATGTATTTACCAGCTAAATGGTCAATTGTTAAAATATGGTTTGGGGAATTGTTGCTCTTGAACTTTCAGTTGGGGGAGGGTTACATTATTTCAAAGTTTGAATATAAAATTAGAATATTTTATAGTGTGTTATTTTAAACCAATATAATCCAAATTCTCATCAAATGAAATCCCACTAAGCTTGAAACATAGGGAGGAAGACACATAGGAGATCTGGAGAAATACATAGAATGGAAGGATCTAATTTTGCCTGAGGGGAAGGAAGTCCTAAGGAAGGGTGAAGAGAGAAATTAGGTAAGTCCTATTGCCTGGTTCCATACTAGTAGCCACATGTGCATTATCTTATTTAGTTCTCTTAATAACACATGATCCCTTTTTAAAAATTTTTAAAAGTTATTTATTTATTTTAAGGTCCAGGGGGCTGGGGATTGAACCCAGGACCTTGTATGTGGGAAGTCAGGGTCTACCGCTGAGCCTCAGTGGGCCCCCTATGTTGGTTCCCTTGTCTGTTTTGCTTGTTGCATTTTTTTCCCTTCCAGGAGGCACTGGGAACCAAACCCAGGACCTCTCATGTGGGAAACAGGCTCTCAACTGCTTAAGCCCCATCCGCTCCCCACATGATCCTTTTTGATAAGGCAGGCAACTGAGACACAAGACTACACATCTGGAAAGAGCTAAGATTATCCCCTGGGTCTGTAGGGCTTCACTCTCCATGTGCTTT
>JAQZBX010077652.1:0-14243 GCA_029593785.1 Cabassous unicinctus
TTGATGTGTCTGTCTTTATGCCAGTACCATGCTGTTTTGACCACTCTAACTTTGTAATATATTTCAAGGGCAGGCAGTGAAAGTCCTCCCACATCATTCTTCTTTTTTAAAATGCTTTTGGGTATTTGGGTTTACTTTCCTTTCTAAATAAATTTGGTAATTGATTTTTCTATTTCTGTATTGTAGGTGGTTGGAATTTTGATTGGTATTGCATTGAATCTATAAATCAGTTTGGGTAGGATTGACATCTGCATGATATTTAGCCTTTCAACCCATGAACATAGAATAACTTTCCATTTGTTAAGGTCTTCTTTGATTTCTTTTAGTATTGTTTTTTAGTTTCTGAATATAGCTTCCGTATTTCTTTGGTTAAATTAATTCATAGGTATTTGAGTATTTGAGTCCTTTTGTTGCTATTGTAAATGGAATTTTCCCCTGAATTCCTCCTCAGATTGTTCAATAATAGTGTACATCTAGGTATTCTAGTTTGTTGGCATGTAGTTTCTCATAATATCCTCTTAGGATCCTTTTTATTTCTGTGAGGTCAGTCATAACTTCCCCCCCTTTCATTTCTGATTTAATTTATTTGCATCTTCTCTGTTTTTTTCTTTTTTAGTCTAACCAAGGTTTTGTTAATTTTATTGATTTTCTCAAAGAACCAGCTTTTGGTTTTGCAGATTTTCTCTATTTTTTTAAATTCTAATTTCATTTATTTCTTTGATAATGTATATTATTTCTTTCCTTCTGCTTGTTTTGGGAATGGTTTGCTGTGTTTTTTCCAGTTTCTTCAGTTTTTAAGGTACAATTTTGATTTTAGCTCTTTCTTCTATTTTAAAATAGGAGTTTAGGGCTATAAATTTCCTTCTCATAACTGCCTTCACTGTACCCCATAAATTTTAATAAGCTCTTTTTAATTTTTCTCAATATATTTACAAATTTTACTTACAATTTCTTCTTTAACCCAGTGTTTAAGGAAGGGCTGGTGGGACTCAGCAGACCAAATAACTGTGTCCAAAGCTGAGTCAGCCTTAGCTATGTCCCTTTTTCTCTCATTTCCTGGGAGGTGGACCCCTGGAGCCCCCTTTGTCTGTAGTCCATATCCAAAGGCCTGAGAATTCAAAATTTTCTATAGGGTAGAAGAGGGCACTGGCAGCTACAGCTGCAGCTTTAACTTACAGTTTTTGGTGTCAAGATTCTTTTCCTTTGCCCCTCTCTCTTCTGTGTGGTGCCCAGCCTTCCCCTGATGTCCTAAACCTTAGAAAATATATTTCTAGGCCATTTCTGCCTGTTCTCTACCTATTTTTCTAGGAGAGGAGAAAGTCCCATGTCTTTCTAGTCTACCATCTTTCCAGAAGTCACTGGTTTTACTAACTTCATGAGATGAATACTTAGTTCATTTATAGTCTCACTTAACTCATTTATTTCTCTCTTGATATTATAATGAACAATTATTTCAAGGACAATAATATTAATATGTATTTTTCTCATTTTTCTTTTCTGCATAATTTGTGTGTGAATACTATATTTTTATCTTTATAACACAAAATTTAACATAAGTAATAATGATATTTTTCAATTCCTTTCTGCCCTTTTTAATTTTTGTGATATTATATATGAAAAAGTTTAGGCTCAGTAAATGAAGGCTCATACACAAGAAAGCATAGCTACTGTTCAGTGAAAATAGAATGCAAAAATAGTCCATCTGTTCTGAAGAACAGGCTCTGTCCAATATATTATGGTGCTTTTTTTCCTTCATGTTAAAAGTATCTGTGTTCAGAACATATTTAGAGAATACTATGTATTTCTCCTAAAAGTGAACGTTGATTTGCAAAATGTCCCTGTACTATGACAGAATTTACACATTATGGACTTCCAAAATTTCAAATTAGTTTGGTGAATATTGCATTCCATCATGCTGTCTGTTTTAAATTCTTCAGGACACCTTCTTACAGAGGTTTTCAAAAAAGAATCTGGTATTCTTATACAATTCTGTTTAATGTAGCATGCGCTGACAAATCTGTAAGGTCCATCTATGTGCATCACAAATGTTCACTAAATTCAGTTGATTCAGAAATGTCAGTATTTCATTCCTAATTTTAAATGGAAATCATATGATGATTTATATCTATCCTGAAATAAGTTGAAAAGACAAGAATAGCAAGAGCTCATTCTAGTCACATAAGCAGGAATGATTAAAGAGGCCCAGGACACTAGTATCCCATATTCCAAGTCTCTGCTCCTATTTATAGGTGCTCTTTTAATTCCTCATTTTCTGTAACAGAGAAGACTGTGCCAAATATAGGAAAGGATCCATCAATATAAGATTTCAGGAGAGGTGCCTGGCATGTCAAAAGTCATCAAATAATACTTTGTGTGTGTGTGTGTGTATGTTAATAGGTGTGTTGAAGGGGGCTCTGTGTTCTATGTAAATGGCCCAACTTTAATCTGGGGGTTATCTCTCAGGGGTTTCTGTCAATCTTACAGGAAACAAATTATCTAACAGATACATATTTTCTTGATCAAAATTGATCTACCACTATTGCAAACTATTTGGAGCTAAATCAATTATCCATATAAATGCCTAGATTCATGGGGCAAGAAATAACATGGCAGAATTCACCTGGCTGACCAGACACAGAAGCCATATCTGCAGAAGCTTTTGTTTTTGTTGTTTTTGTGTGTGTCAATAAAGTTTTTATTTTTAAATCTTTTCATCTTTGAATTTTTTAATTTACTTTTTGCAATGGGAGTATTTAAAGGATCCTAGAAAATTCATGTAAAAATACAGCATTCCCATATACTCCCTCCAACACACATATTATTAACACTTTACATTCCTGGGGTACCTTTGTTAAAATTCATGAATCTGTATTATAATTGGACTCTTAACAAAAGCCCATAGTATACATGTGAGTATATTTTTCCCAATATACCACACAATTATTAAGACCTTGCATTCATATGATCCATTTGTTATAATTCATGAAAGAACATTTTTATAATTGTACTATTACCCATAGTCCACTGTTTCCAATAGGGTTCACTGCTTTGTACAGTCCTATAATGTATCTTTTAATTTTTATCCTAGTAAAATATATATGAACTAAAATTTCCCTTTTTAGGCACATTCAAATATATAATTCAGTGCTGTTAATTACATTCATAATATTGTGTTACCATCACAACCATGTGGTTACAAAACCTTATAATCAACCAAAATAGGAATTCTGTACAAGTTAAGAATTAAATTAAATGAAATTCAGGATTAAATTAAAGAAAAAATAATTGTTTCTTCTTTGGCACTTGTTCTAAAATTTTCTAGACTTCTGGGATAGTCTACATTTAACTGTTCAGATTTTCTCAGCTCTTCTTCATCTGACTCATGCCCTGGAGATGTGGTGCAATTTTTTATTGTACTTTGTGTGCAATTCTTTCAATAGCAGGAGAGCTACTTTCCGTCTCTTTCTTCTGAGGAAATCTTTTTTTTCTCATATAATTAACTTTAAATTTAAAGAAAATTTATATTAAAGAAAAGTTATATCAAAATTGAAGGGGATTCCTATAAAGCCTAACCTCTCCCTAGGTCACATTTCCCCCTGTCAATATCATCCTCCATTAGCATGATACATTTGTTAAAGTTGAACAAAAATTGAAACATTGCTACTAACCAAGGCCTATAGTCTACACTTTTTGCATTATAAAGTTTTCTGTTTTGACAAAATGTTTAATGGCCTGTATTTCATTGCAATTTCATGTTGAACAACTCCAATGCCTTAAAAATGCCCAATGTTCTACCCATTCTTCCCTCCCACTGCATGCAGAACCTCTAGTAACAACTATCTTTATTTCAATGTTACAAGTTCTTTCCTTACTACAATAATAATGTCTACTTTGGTCCATGCCTGAATTCCTCCTTATGTTTGTTCCTTCTTCAATCGTCAAGATTTTGGGATGGTGATGCCCACTATGCTTCAGATTGAGAGGGGGCTTAGTTCCCATGGTCCAGATGTAAGGAACTGTTTTACTTGCAGTTGTAGATATTCTTTCCTTTTTGGGATGGGGGTTGTCTATCATCATTTTGCTAGTTGTCTTGGGCAATGACTCTAATGAACTGAAGAGTTAGCAGCAACTCTGTTGAGATTCAGGGCTCAACTGGCATATGAAGAAACCAAAGATTTAAATCTCTGGGACAATATTTAATGGTTATACTGCTAATTATACATTCAAATAAAGGATAGAAGAATCGTGTAGGGAATTTATAAACGAGTCTAACTCTGTTACATTGGAGATATAGGTTACTATATACTCTGAGAAAAGGCTAAACAACAGGATGCTGATTTTAAGGGGTAGTGTGACTTGCTTATTGTGTCTGGATGTCTCTAGCGCTCTTGAGAGCACCCTTATTCGAGGCTTTGTTTACTGTTGCAGTTAGTGATATCTGCTTGAGACTTAAATAAGTGTAACCTCTGGAATGACCTCTTGACTCAGTTTGAAATCTCTCAGCTGTAAAAATTCTTTTGTATTTAATGTTTCCCCTTTTTAATCAAAGTCTTTATCCAAATGCATTGCTGGTTGGAATTTGGTATTGACCCTTGGTGCCAAGGAGGCGCATCCCCAAGAGTTATGTCCAATGCTGGGGGGCAGGTAGTATGTTTATTTGCTGAGTTTGGCTTAGAGAGAGGTCACATTTGAATAACAAGAAGGATTTCATGGGGTAACTCTTAGGCAATAAATATTATTAGGTTAAGTTTTTATTTTACAAGGACCAGGTTCTTAAGCACAAGCATTAATATTGAGGGCTTGGTCTATTGGTCTGTTTGCTTTTATTAAGCACTGCTTATGTACTCTAGAGATTCTTTTCACTCTATTTGAGAATGTAGCAGATGTCCCCAGTGTGAGAATTTAATATTTTTTGGTCACTGTGTGGGTCTCCACCGACTGACCTAATTCCCTATGACCACATGAACACATTCATATTTCATTAAGGCATGCCCCAGGTGCACCCTTCCCCTTAAACACCACCAATACCAACACCCTGCACCTGTGATCCTACTTTGCCAAAGTTGCCAAAAGAATACTCCCGTAATTGTGTCTTCAACCACAGTCTTCAACTTCCCCACAGTTCACTTGTTCCTTCTTCTAGGCTTCCCCCCAGCTCCATGGATAGCCTAACCAACACCCCAACTATGCTCAAACTCAAACTCCAGCACTGTTGACCCCATTCACATCACTGCACCACCATCACCCCTGTCCAATGCCAAACCTACCCCATCCACCTTATCATAGATTCAGCCCAGATTGAGTATCAGATCATCACTCTCTACTCCCTTTTGATCTCCTGGTAACCTATCTTCCAGATTTTACATCTGTGATTCCACTCAATATCCTTAGTTCATATCAGTGAGACCATAAAATATTTGTCCTTTAGTGACTGGTTACTTCACTCAACATAAGATCTTCAAGATTCATCCATGTTGTCACATATGTCAATGCTTCATTCCTTTTTACAGCTGAGTAATATTCCACTGTCTTGTTTTTCATGTTAACAGTCATTTACTTTCTCACCCTGGCAGTCAACATGCTCAATTTAGTGACCATCACCACCAGCCCAGGCTTGAGCTTTCCCTTGCACACCTTCTGTCTTTCCTGTCCTTTCTGATGACACCTTCTCTTTTGTCAAGGCCCCCAAAATGATACTTGACTTAACCTCTGAAAAGAAAACAATCTCAAGGGGTGTGTGATTCATGTCTTCAGGGGAGCTGAGGTCATTCTGCTCACAGTGATTGCCTATGACCATTATGTGTTCATCTGCAGGCTCCTGCACTACATGATCACAATGAACCAAGGGTTTGTAGCCTCCTGGTGGTCAGATCCTGCACTGGAAAATTGTTTCATGCCCTGATTCAGATCCTATTTGTCATCTTATTGCCCTTCTGTACCCCAATGTCATTGACCATTTCTTCCGTGATCTTATCATTCTGCTGAACCCCTCCTGCAGAGACATTCACATCTTTCCAAGTGGAAGATAGTTGTACAGCACTTTTTCTGTGAAAAACAGCCTACAAACTACTGCAACCTCCAAAATATTTTTAATTGGATCAATTTGTGTCAATTAGGAACAAAAATAGAAGGTACAGAAGAGAGTTGTTGATGTCTTCATGAACAAGACAGAAGGTCTGCACATCAAAAACTGCAAAGAAAAAATATTGCCAACAGGTTGCTGAACAATAAAATAAGAAGTCATTTGAGATATAGAAATTTAAATGCTATTCTAAGTGAAAGAATCCTAATTAAAAAAGAGGATACAGATTAGGCCCAGGGCAGAAGTTCTGCTGATCTTAGTGACTTCACTTCCATATTTGTAAGAAGTAAAATAGTACAAATTACAAATTACATTCCTCTCAAGTACAAATGAATCATTCACCAGGATAGATCATATGGTAGGCCACAGAAAAGCTCTCAATGAATGCATAAATATTGAAATTAAATAAAATAATTTCTCTGACCACAATGGAATGAAGCGAGAAATCAGTAAGGGTCAGAGACCCAAATTTGGCACAAAGATATGGAAGTTAAACAACACAATCTTAGACAAACAGTGGGTCAATGAGGAAATCTCTAAAGAAATTAAAAACTACCTTGAAACGAATGAAAATGGCAACACAATATATCAAAATCTATGGAATGCAGCAAAAGCTGTACTGATAGGGAAATTCATAGGCATAATTGCCTATATTAAAAAAGAAGAAAGAGCTAAAATCAAAGACCTAAATGCATACCTGCAGGAATTATAAAAGAACAACAAACTGACCCCAAAAGAAGTAGGAAGAAATAAATAAAGATTAGAAAAGAACTAAATGAAAATAAGAAAGCACTAGAAAAAATAAAACCAAAAGCTGGCCTTTGAGAAGATTAATAAAATTGACAAACCCTTAGCTAGACTAACAAAGAAAAAAAGAGAAAAGATGCGAATACATAAAATAAGCAATGAGGAAGAAGATATCACCAAAGACCCTTCAGAAATAAAGAGTATCATAAGAGGATACTTTGAAAAATTCAATGCCAACAACGTAGCTAGAGGAAATGGACAAATTCCTAGAAATACACAAGTAGCCTACATTGTCAAAAGAAGAAATGGAAGGATTCAACAAACCAATCACAAGTAACAAGACAGAATTCATTATCAAAAACCTCTCAACTAAGAAGACCAGACAGCTTCACAGGTGAAATCTACCAAACATTCCGGAAAGAACTAACACCAATCCTGCTTAAACTCTTCCAAAAAATAGAAGTGGAGGTAACATTGCCTAACTCATTCTATTATGCCAATACCACCCTAATACTAAAACCAAACAATAATGCCACAGGAAGAAAAAGTATACAACAAGCTCTCTAATGAACCTAGATGCTAAAATCCTAAGCAAAATATTTCCTACCTGTACTAAACAACACATGAATTATACACCATGACCAAGTGGGTTTTATCCCTGGTATGAAAGGATGGTTCAACATCAGAAAATCAATCAATGTAATACACTACATAAACAGATCAGAAAACAACAACAACAACAAAAACAATACATTATCATCTCTACAGAAGCAGAAAAAGCACTCGACAAAATACATCACACTTTACAGATAAAAACATTACATAAGATAAGAATAGAAGGAAACTTCCTTAACAAAATAAAGGATATATATGAAAAACCCACAGCTAACATCATATTCAATGGTGAAATCCTAAAAGTTTTCCCTCTAAGATTGGGAAAAAGACAAGGATGCTCACTATCATCACTTCTATTTAACAGTGTGACACAAGTACTTGCTTGAGCACTTAGGCAAGAAAAAGTTATAAAAGGCATCCAAATTGGAAAGGAAGAAGTAAAAATTTTACTTTATGCAGATGACATGATCCTATACATAGATAGCCCTGAGAAATCTACAACAAAGCTTCTAGAACTTATAAATTATTTCAGTAAAGTTGCAGGCTATAAGATCAACATGCAAAAATCAGTAACATTTCTGTACACCATAATGAGCAATCTGAAGGGGAAATCAAGAAAAAAAATCCCATTTACAATAGCAATTAAAAGAACCAAATACCTAGGAATAAATTTAACTAAAGATGTAAATGACTTATGTGAAGAAAACCACACAACACTGTTTAAAAAAAATCAAACAAGATTTAATTAAATGGAAAAATATTCCTTGTCATGAAAAAAACCAAACCTTATTAAGATTTGTATCCTTCCCAAACTTATCTACAGATTTAATTCAATCAAAACAAAAATCACCACAGCATTTTTACTGAATTGGAAATACTATGAAAATTATTTGGAAGGTCAAAGAGGCCCCTAATAGCCAAAGATACATTGAAAAGAAAAATGAAATTGGAAGAATCACACTACCTGACTTTAAAACATACTACAAATCTACAGTGGTCAAAACTACATGGTATTGGCACAAGGATAGACATACTGACCAATGGAATGAATTGAGAGTTCCGATATAGACCCCCACATATACAGTAAAGAGATATTCAACAAGACCACCAAGCCCACTCACCTAAGAGAGAAAGGCCTCTTGAAAAAATGGTGCTTGGAGAAGTAGATAGCCATATCCAAAGAATGAGAGAGAAACACCATCTCAGAACTAATACAAAAATTAACCCAAGATGGATCAAAGATCTAAATATAAGACCAAGACCATAAAGACCTTGGAAGGTAATGTAGGGAAGCATCTACAAGTTCTTGTATTAGGAAATGGTTTCATGAACTTTACATCCAAAGCACAATCAATGAAAGAAAAAATAGATAAATGGAACCTCTTCAAAATAAAAAACTTTTGCAACTCAAAGGAGTTTGTCAGGAAAGTGAAAAGGAAGCCTACTCAGTGAGAGAAAATATTTGGTAACCATATATCCAATAGGGGCCTAATATAAAGAAATCCTACACCTTGAAAATAAAAATACAAACAAACCATTTAAAATACGGGCAAGTGATTTGAAAAAAAAAACACAAACACTTCTCCAAAGAAGAAATACAACTGGCTAAAAAGCACAGGAAAAGATGCTCAACATCACTAGTCATCAGGGAAATGCAAATCAAAACTACAATGAGATATCATCTTATACCCTTTAGACTGGCAATTATTTAAAAAAACAAGGATTACAAGTGTTGGAGCAGATGTCAAGGAATGAGAACCCTCATCCACCATGGCTGGGAATGCAGAATGTTGCAGCCACTGTGGAGGACAGCTTGGCAGTACCTCAGAAAACTAACTATATTACTGCTATAAGATCCAGCAGTTCCACTCCTGGGAATATACCCAGAAGAACTGAAAGCAAGGACACGAACAGATATATGCACACCAATATTCATAGCAGCATTATTCATTATTGCCAAAAGTTGGAATCAACCCAAATGCCCTTCAACCGATCAATGAATAAACAAATTGTGGTACACACATACAATGAAATATTACTCAGCTGTAAGAAGTAATGCAGTATTAACACACAGGATAACATGGATGAATCTTGGGGACCTTATGTTGAGTGAAGCAAGCCAGACATTGAAGGACAAATCTTACATGTCCTCACTGATATGAATTAAGCAAATTGAGCAGACTAACAGAGCTAGTGTCTGGAAGATAGGTTTACAGGAAATAGAAAGGGAGAAGAAGTTTGTGAGGCAACACTGATATGGACAAAATCTTTGATAGAGTGTAGTTTTACAGTGGAGGAGCTTGAGAGTGGTGTAATGATTCTTTTGGGTTAGGTGGTGCTGGTTTGTCAGGGGTGAGGGTTGGGGTGGGTGGGTTGGGCAGTCCATGGGACAGGGGGCAGGGTTGGGGGAGGGAGCAGGTGAACATCGAGGACTGGTGGGTACATTGTTGAAACTACAATGTTGGGAATGCTGTTTTGGCAATATGACAAGTGAGGGTTGCTGGTTTTGAGTGTTTGATGTGGTGGGCATTTGGGACAGGGCGCACCTGGGGCAGGCTTCTAGATTGTGTGAGTGTTCATCTTGTTATATCTCGGGTGGAAACCCACATAATGAGTGGCAAGTTTTGCACTCTCATCCTGGGGAGGCCCAGAATGTTCTCAGATAGAGGGGCAGGAGTCTCTCTCGAACATGGGTGGTGCCTAATAGGGAAGTACAGAAGATTCTGTTACCCTCAGTGTTGTTGCAAGTAACTATGACTCTTATCTTTCAAGGAGTGTACCTTGGTGGTTGCCATGGGTCCTGAGGGGAAGGGGAGGAAGGAATAGAACAAAAGAAACAGAGGGTATTTTGGGGGTGATGGAAGAGCTCTACATGATCTTGTTATGATGGATATAGGCCATGTTGAATTGCATCAAAGTTTATAAAAGTGTATGGTCCAAAATATAAACCATAATGTAAACGAGTAAAAATAAAATTATATATCAGCTGTTTTTCCCTTGGCCAAAGATACTAAGGTAATGCTTAAGAAAACTTTATAATCATTCTCTTGGGAGTACCAACAATTATGAACTCCAACATGAATGATCTTCAATGTCATTGAGCAAATTTTCTGGTTGTTCTAGAGAGTTCCCTTTTCTATCCATTCTTCTTAGCATAAATTCCAATTTTGTACCAATTTCCTGTCACCCTTATCCCACAAATTCTCGTCTCATTTCAGAAGAGTATAATGCTTCCTACTTGTCAGAAAAATAGGGGCTGTCACAGAATCACAATTTCAATTACATGCCTCCTCATCCATAATAACATCTAAAAACTCTTTTCACTTTTATGCCTTCCTGCCCATGAGAAAAATATGTGCAGGGGCGGTGAAAGCATATCATGATGTTTGTAACTAGCAGAACTATTATATGTGTATGACAGTGGTTGTAGGGGAAAGTCTAAAGTCATGCATATTACTAGAAGGAAAGCTAAAAATTGGAAAAAGGGACTGTATAAGATAGTAAGACCTCATGTAAAACGCGAGTATGGGTAATACTGCATATATAAAACTGATTTTACAAAATATAAATACAAATATACTAGAGAGAAGAAAAAGAATATTAGTTATGTATGGCAGGAGGAGCATAGAGAGATTGAGAGGTGATGAGGTTTGTTTGTTGTTTATTATTATTATTGGAATAATGAAAGTGTTCTAAAAATGATAAAAGTGATGAAAGCACAAATATGTTATTACACTGAATACCATTGATTGTACACTTTGGATGGAATTATGCTTTAAAAATATGTATCAATAAAATTGATTAAGAATTAATATGTAATAATTTGATCAACATACATATACTTCCTCACTCCAGGAAATTTTACTTCTAGCTTCCATAACCATAGGACTCTCAAATGTTTATGGTTCCTGTTAAGGTTTAATGAGGTGTTTCCCTCATTATTTCCCAAGTCAAATAAAAACAAAGGAGGGCATTACAAAATCCAGTTCTGTCTTGTTTGTATAACAATTAGAGTTAGAGATAGAGTTATTTATATAAGAAGAGTTGTTAGAGTAATTACAGTTGTTAGAGTTGTTTGTGCCATTACAAGAAACCCTCACTGGAGTTTATTCTCATATTGTTTATATTAATATCACCTTATAGTTTTGAAACTTCAACTGAGCAATCGTGTTAAGAAAAGCCATGTATTCCATAAATGAACAAGCGTTTCACTGAATGTTCAAAGACACTCACTTCCTGCTTAAAGAAGTTCTCTAATGGTGGATCTTTCTGTGTGTGGCAGTTTGATATTATTTATGAATTCCAAAAATAAATATTGATTATATTTGTAAACTGGTCTAGTTCCTCTGGGCATGATAAGACTTTGATTGTATTAGTTTCAGCTGAGATGTCTGATTAAACTATGTTAAAATTAGGGTTTTGATTCAAACACATTATTAGAGTGCAACTCAGTGTTGAGTCCTCACCCCTTGGTGGGCTGATAAAACAGATTATCAGCATGAAAGTCGACACACAGAGAAGAAGAACACATAGGAAGAGAGATAGCTCATTAGTCTACAGATGACCTTGTGAATAGAACAGAGTAGCTGAGCCTGGAAAGAAATGAGCCCTAGGGAGAGAGATGAGCCTTATGCCAGCCTACAGCTGAGATCAGAAGAAGCTGCAGCCATGGAGCTTTAAGAGGAGGAAGGAAGGCCAAACCCTTGCAGACATCATCCACCATCTTGCTTCAACACATGGCAAATGACTTTGAGTGAGGACGTATCTCTCATGGTACCTTGAGTTGGACTCTTTAGGGACTTGTGACTGTAAGTTTCTATCCTAAATAAATACCCTGAGAAGATACACAGAGGATCCTGCAGCCTGGGAAAAGAGATGAGCCCGGGGAGAGAGATGAGCCTTATGCAAGCCTACAGCTGAGATTGGAAGAAACTGGGACCATAGAGCCTTAAGAGGAAAGAGGAAGATTGAATATCAGATATCACCTGCCATCTTGCTTCAACATGCGGCAACAGACTTTGGGTAAGGAAGTAAACTTGAGTTTGACTCTTTGGGGACTTGTGACTGTAAGGTTCTACCCCCAATAAATACCCTTTATAAAAGCCAACAGAGTTCTGGTACTTTGTATCAGTATACCTTTAGCTGACTAATACACTGTGGGTGGGAAGGGTACCCATCCTTAGCCCTCATCATCTCTTTAAGTCCAGGACCAGCCTGAACTCAAAATGCCAAGTGAATTACACCAAGTCAAATGATTTACAAGAACACAACCAAGTCCACATTAGAGACTAAGGAAGAGGAAATGGAAGTGGAGCCCTCCTCCTACAGAGGTTATCATCTTCATCCACTAGGTGCTTTTTACAAGGATTCCTGTCTGAGTGTGGCTTTTATCAATGACTTCTTCATATAAACACAACTGAGCTCTGTGTCTGTGTGAAGTTCCAGCTGTTGGGCAAAGAAAGGCTGCTATATTCTTTCATATCTTTTATGATATGTTGACTCTTAGCCATTTATGGAAAAAGAAATGTTTATATCCATGCATGTTAAATCATTCTACTGAGGGTAAGAATCTTTGGAATTTGGTATCCTGAGTTTTCTCAGTCAATCATTAATTAAAAGTTTATAGTTATCAGGATATTTAGGCATTGTTTATGTTTGTTTTAATAATGAACATATATCTTGAGTATTAAGAGAAAAATCATATATTACCTTGCCACGGTCCAGCCGAGGCACGAGGGAGCAGACTGAAGGTGGTTAAGGGAGTTGGCGAGAAATGATGAGTCGCACACCAAGTTGAGTGAGAATCGACGTATATTTTTTTTTTTATTGTAGGATAGCTCAGTTTTTATATACTATTCTTTGGGCAGGCTTGTAAGCATTCTTTCTGTAATTATGTAAAGTTTACGTAAGCATTCTTTCTATAGCTAAGCAAGATTGCAGGCATAATATAGACTTTAGATAAGCACTTTCAGTTTTAGTGCAATAGGATGTTAACTTTTATAGAACATTAACTTGTGGCTTAGAAATTCCTGTTCTGATGCCAAGGTTAGATAAACCAGACTTGTGGTTAACTAGCATATTTAATTGCAGCACAAACCCATTGTTACATTTTAACGCTTACTATCTAAAAGGTTATTAAGATCCTAAACTATCTTTAAAGCAGTAGTTTTCATTTTTATTTTTGACTTACATCAGAGATCTAAGGAAATCTATTTTATAATGGGCTTAAGTTAGGCATTTACATTAGAGTTATTATACTGAAGCTTAGAATTTAACAGACTTATTGTTCTCTTCAGTTAATGGTTGTTAACAGTGTTTTTGATAATCTTAAAACTATTTGCGTTAGCAGTTAAATTATAATTATAATTTGCGATAAACTAGACCGTTGTTTTCATTCCGTGAAGAGGGCTAGCTGTTCTTTTGGTAATTACCTGCTGGGGAAATAGAGGCCTCGATTGGCTTTGGGGGGACTGTGCCTGTTTTAGGTTAGGACCGTGCTGAACGGCTGCTGAATCTTACCCGTCATTGGAAACCATGGCAGCAATTGGCCAGGCCCCTGTCTTAGGTTGATTCAGCGGCTATGCCGCATAAAAGGAAAAAGAAGGAATGTCCAGTTGCCCGTTATTGACTAACCAGTCCAGCGCCCGATGAGGCATATTTCTCAAGGAGTCCAACAGTAGCCCCATACCGTTTTGGCCCTCCTTTGCAGTGCTTTGTCTTGCACCCAGTGGTACCAATCACAGCATAAGCCAGGAGCATGTTTTTGCAGGTAAACAATTTAAAAAGGAAAGATATCGCT
>JAQZBX010077653.1:0-14239 GCA_029593785.1 Cabassous unicinctus
TTTTTTTTTGGTATATCCTTTGCTTACAAAATGGTCATTCATTCATTCAATGAATAATTATAGTCAGGAATAAAAGCAAAAAACCAATGCTGTGCCCTGATGGAGTTAAAGTTCTCAGGATAGGAGCTGGACAATAAACAAGAAAAGTACGAGTGCTGTGGCGAAAAATAAAGCAGAAAAGGAAGATGGGATGGGGTAGGCATTATAAATTTTTCTTTGGTTCTTTGTGCTTATTGTCTCATCTGTGTGATACTCTCTCCAAGAGCCAAGGTTATATGTTCATCACATCCAGTACAGAGTCCTGCATATCAGGGATTTTGGAGATTGATTTTGGAGTTAAACCAGCTTTATACAGCAGAAACAGGTGCAGGGGTTGTCTAGGGATGTCCGTTTACCCACGGGAAATGCCCAAGACCTCCCCAGATGAGAGTTGGCATAGCATGGACTCTGCCCTGGAATGCTTCTGGTAGGTTGGGGAAGGAACCTGTTCTGGTCTTTGTTAAATCTAGAACTCCCCCTGCTGTTAGAATATGGAATGGGCTCTCCACTGAGCTTTGAAGACTGCAAGTTTCTTTTTTTATCGTAAGATAAAACCTTTCTAAAAAATAAGTACTGGTGGGCCATTTGGAGCTTTCTTCTGGGCCTGCTGTTGTTGAGGTCCATCCCACCAGCGGGGAGAGGAAGCACAAAGGCCCAGGCAGGATAGGGTCCTATCTATGTTCTTACTACTTTTAGCGTCTTACTACTTTTACCCCTGTGCTCACGCCACAGCCATCAGCCTAGCAAAAATTATCTCTGCAAACAGTTTCACAGCTGTTCTGAAATCCTAGGGCAGCAGAAGTGAAACTGACCACAGTCGTGTAAATTTCTCTTATTGCTATTGTTCCCTACTTGAAGTGAGTCAGGCCTTTCCCTCCTCTCATCCTCAGTGTGTCCTAAATTGTCATTTGTCCCTATAGCTGAGTTTTTGACAAAAGGAGACAGACCCTCTATTCATGACGCAGCATTTGTAGAGGATCTTGGTTTGGTCTCCACCCCACAGTTGCTTGTTGTTGAGAGCTGTGGTCTGTGTGGTAGTATCCCCAGAATAGAGCCAAGCCCTTGACCAGGGCTCCAAGGAGCCCTTCTTGTCAGCTGCTGCTTGTGGATGTTCAACAGGGTCACCCATACAATTGCTGAGAATTTCTTTTTAGTCCTTAGAGATGAAACTGAAGTTAATTTTAGCAGTACTGTCAGCATCAGTTGAAATGAAAAAGGAAATGGAATCTGAGTGGATATGTCTTTTTGGTTTAGCTGCCCCATTAAGATAGTTTTGGTCACTTTTTGATTCCTAATGAGGTTTAAGAATTCTGGTGCCTCTGACACGTGCTCTGCTCCTCTCAAGTCTAGGTCTCTCAGAGGGTAACCTGGAGTCCAGCAGGTGTTAGAGAGTTGACTGATGAGGATTGTGCAGCTGACTGTCCAGTAATGAATGGGTCCAGGACACTTTTTTAAGTTATAGTCCATGGGTGCACTCTCTAGAGCCCAAGCTTAGGCAGTGATTGTTTCCCTGAAGAATCATAAAACAATCTAAACTGCTTCAATGGGGCAGCAAAGCCATAAAGATACATGCTCACTCAGGTGCCAGTTCCTTCTTTGCTTCAGCTGATATTAATAGCACTCTAAAATTAACTTGAATTTAAGATGTCTTCTCCACTGTCAGTTGTAGCACTTGACATGATGCTTCCCTATAAAGTAATTCTTGTATGGTTTTTGCCTCCAACAGCTTTGAAAAGTCCAGCTGCATTTCATGAGCAGAGAAGGAGCTTGGAGCGGGCCAGGGTAAGGCACCTCTCTTCTCCAGACACCTCCAAAGAGCATTTTCAGAGCTGATTGCATTGTTCTTTCTATCTCCTTTCAATCTAACACATCTTAGGGTCAGCCCTTGCCTCACAGTTCTAAACAGAAAGCTCTGCTTTTCCTGCTTTTCCTTCCTTTTCCTAATCACCTCTCAGGTGATCTTATGCAATGTGATCAGAATGCGTTTTCTCCTTTAGAACCTTTAGGGGTATGGAATGATCATTCAGTCCTCTTTCCCTGAACCTTGTTTTGGAGACCACTAGTATTTCCCATCTGTAAGTCCACTTGACCTTTCATAGCTGTTGGGCAGTGAGCACCAACTGTGGGAGAGTTTGCTGAGTAGTGGTCCTTGGTGCCCAGAGCTTCACACCCATCCCTCTGCAGTATGAGCATCCCAAGTGCCCAGAAGCCCAGCTGGTCTCTGTCTGCTTTGGGAGCTCAGCATTTGCTTGATCTCTTTGGAAAGCAGAAGCTGGGCCTCACACTCAGACTCTAGGTTTCACGCTGCAACACCTTACTTACTGCCCTTTCCCTCCTCTCGGTTTCACTTCCCCCAGGGGCCTCTGGGGAATATTCTCCTGTGGTGAATGGGAGTAGATGGGGAAGTCTCCAGAATATGCTTCCCCCTCCCACCCTCTTCACTTTTTTTAATGTAAAAGACAAAGGGAAGAAACTACCCCAAGTGGAAGACTGGGCTCCCTGAAGATCCACAACTCTTTTATAGGCTCTGAAATATTTGCCTCTAAGAGTTTTTCTACCTTCTATTAAAAAAAAATTCTCCCTTAGAAAGTCCTGATGAGTTTTTAGAGTGAGTGGGAAGAATGAGGTCGTGGATACTGCGAACTAAAGCAGTAACAAACTGCACTGTTTTTGTTTGCTGGGGGTTTGCTGAGGGTATTAGAGAATTCAGGGAGAGAAAAGGAGTGGCATTGCCTGTGCCCATCCCCAACCCAGTCTTAAGATGGGCCACCATTTCCTTGGCTGCTTCTCAAGTAGGCAGGGAGTAAATCGTAACTAATTAGAACAGCTGCTATTTTATTGAGCACTTCTATGTCATATTAGCTCTTATAAATTAGGTCCTCTTGCCCTCATTTTATAGATGCAGCTAAGATTAGTTAACTAGGTTAACTAACATGTCTAGCTAGTAAGTAGCTAAGCTGGGACTCAAACGTTTGTCTTTGGACTTCATATGTTTTCTTAATCACTACTGTAGTCCACCTCAGCCTTAGCTGCTATTTAGAGCTTCAGATAGCTTAGAAAACATGCCTCCCGCTGGCGTCTGTGACTTGTAGCACCCACCACCTGTTCTGCCATCCTCTTCAACAGCAAGGCAGATTGGGTGATAGACCCAGAGCCCACAGCTGCTTTAGACCTTCTGCTGGAGAGCACCCCACCCCAGGCTGGCACGGCTGCCCAGCCAGAGTAGCAAGGGAGCAAGAGGCCAGAGCAAGGACAAGTTTTAATCTTTACTACACGCAGTGTGCTCTGACCTACCCCGCCCCATCCCTCATTAATGGTCTTTGATCTGTGGTTTGAAAAATGCTAGTGTAGATGTCAATAGCACAGGCTCTGGAGTCAGAGAAGTCTGGGGTCAGGTGTGCCTTATAACCTTAGCCTTGGTCAGTGGGGATGGGTTTAATTCACCTAGAGTCTAATAAATGCAGAAATGAGAACATTGGATTTTGGGGAACTAAAGTTATGACACCATGTTATCAAAATTAGTATTCCATTTTGCAACCATTCAAAGTGAACTGGAAATGCTCATGAGATCACGCAATGCTAATTAAAAAAAAAAAAACAGGATATAAAATTATATTTAGTATGATAACACTGTAAAATTAAACTTACTGTCTACATGAAAGAATGACTAGAAACAAATGTCCCAAGCTACTAACTGGATGATTATTAAAAGTTTTTTTTGCTTGTTTTCACTTTCTACTTTTCAAAATTCTCTTTGATGAACATGTATTATCTTTATGGTAATAAAAGGAGGAGAGAGAGATATATATATGTAGTCCAGCCTGAGAGAGACACAGGGTCTTGAAAGTTCTTGTCTCCTCCCAAGGCTGCACCTCCCCCAGGCTTCTCCTTGTTCAGAACTTTGAGTCACCAAGTCGAGATCATGGGAGTGGGGGCACGCAGAGGTGATCAGCGACAGCCCTACAGCCATGCTTTTGTGGCCCTGTCCATGCCATAAGCTTGTGACCTGTTTTGAGAGCTTCTTGGTTCGTTTTCACATAGACAGAGGACTATCTGAAACGGAAGATTCGTTCCCGGCCAGAAAGATCAGAGCTCGTCAGGATGCACATTTTGGAAGGTGAGTTAGATTGGAAATGCTTCTCCATCTAAGCCCGTGTTCACACTGTGCTTTTATTATTGCTGCACCCACATTTCCTCTTTCCTCTTTCTTATCACCCCCTTTGCTGTTGGCAGTGGTATAGCCAGAGCCTTAACACAGTGAGACAGCAGTGCTGTGCTAGCTGCCGCTGGTTTTGGGGATTTCCCACAAGTGCCTGATCACATTCCCTTAGGTTAGTTAGCTTGACCTCTTCTCCTCTGGCCATTGGTGACTCTGGATCTCAACATCTCTTAATGGTGGATGGAATCTCTTTTCCCTGCCAGGGCAGAGCTTCTTCTCTTCCAAAATCTGGTTTAAAAAATCACTTATTTTCTTTTTTATGTTCATTCATTCATGGACTCAGCATTTTTTGAACACCTATAATTATATAAATAAGATCATCCAAGATGTACCTGCCCTGGTCCCAGCCACACACTTCTTTCCACATTTCTAGTGAAGCAAAGGTTTTGGTTCCTGGGAGCAGGGTAAATCCATGCATGCATTTTTGTTTGTTTAATTTTGAATTCTTTGGACTGGAAGAGAGCTTTCCTAGTTTAAACCCCATACTTTGCAGATAAACACACTGAGACCCTGAGCAAGGAGAGGAATTGCCCCCAGCAAGTTCAGGGTAGAGCAGAAACAATCTGTCATCTGGTGCTCTTTTTAGCTCTGTAGTTCCACCCCAGGAAGTCCTCTGGCCAGCCTGTGCCCAGTGACCATTGGTGTGAGTGACCACACACTACCCTCGTGAAACTTGAGGCCTGGCCACCCTTTTGGAGAGTTACTCTGGAGTTCCCAGGGCAGAGCCAGGTTCATTCATACATCCTCCTGCACCTCATTTTCTCTCATGGGCAGAGACCTCGGCTGAGCCCTCTCTCCAGGCCAAGCAGCTGAAGCTGAAGAGAGCCAGGCTGGCCGATGACCTCAATGAGAAGATCGCACAGAGGCCGGGACCCATGGAGCTGGTAGAGAAGAACATCCTGCCTGTGGAGTCCAGCCTGAAGGAAGCTATCATTGGTAAGGCGGCTCAGGCCACCCCGTGTGGACGTGCAGGCCAGGACATGGAGGGAAGGGGTTGCTGTGAGTGGAACAGAACAGAATTGGGCCAGGGCTCTTGGCTTCTTGCTGTTTGGCTCCCTGCCTGTTAGTCTTGGGGGCACCAAGGTGCACAATGGGAGGGCCTGACAAATGGATTGTATGGCTTGAAATAGTGCCAGTTACCTTGGGGATCAGGACCATACAGAAATAACGAACGAAATAAATATTAGGTCTCTGTCCACCTTCCATCTCTGTAAATTCAAGGGTTTATTTCTTACAAGGTAGGTAGGTGTCAAAAATTGTCAGGAGATGCCGGGAGTTAGAAATCTGTGCATCACTGTTTTTATTAGTGAAATCCCTTCTTGGAACTTGGCACTTTCACCAGATATTTCATTCAGCAAATATTTATTGATCCAAACAGTGTGGCAGGTGCTAGGACCAAAGCCCCACAGGACAGACCAAAACCCTTTCTCCTTATGGAGCTCATGCCTAGGAAGGAAATACAGGCAGGTACACAGGCAATGGCAAGACAGAGAAGCTGGACTGGAGGGAGCTCAGAGTGCTCCAGGCACACGGAGGAGGGCCCCCCAACCGCGCCATGATCTTAGAGGAGGTGACGGGCAAACCTGGGGCTGAAGGAGCAGGAGCAGTTAAAGTATGTGTGGTGGGCATGGTGGGGAGGGGGAAGGAGAGGAGAGTTTCTGGGTGAGGAGATGAACTCCCCCTAAGGAAGTTCAGGGTGCCTGCAAGTGGAGCTGGAGAGAGGAGTGTCAGGACGTGAGGTGAACTGAACCTAGGACGCGCAGGGCCCCGAGCGCCTTGGTAAGGCTCAGACCCCATCTCGGACATGCCCTCTGCAGTAATGAGTTATATCGCTGGGCAGGGCACGAGAGGGGAACCGCTGGAGCAGCCTCCAAAGCATACTGAGTTTGTCCCTCAGCCTGGGTCAGAGGGCACTGGAGGTTTCTAGGGCCTCATCTGCATCGTTAGCACAGGGGGCAGCTGCCGTGTGCTGGAGCCTGGCAGACCCTGGGCCACTAATAGTCCTTTTCCCATTTTGGCACAGAAGCCCTTATAGCCCTCATGGACACCCTAGTGTCCTCATTCACTGATTTGTCCTGGCATTCGTCCTGCCTCGTGTCAGTGTTTCCCAGATCTTCACCAGACTCCCCATCAGCCGTAGCTGCAGACCATGTTTGGTTCCAGGTCAGTTACAGGCTTTCCAGCCAGCCAACCATCTGACTAGGGAGAGGTGACAATGTACCCCCTGCCCTGTGTGAGGTCCTGAAGTGACAAAGATGAATAAAATACTACTCCTGCCCTCAAGGAGTTCAGTCTGATGTGAGAAGACTGCCATGTAAACAGCACTGCACAGTAGGAAGGCCATGGGTGCTGAGGCTTGGGACTGAGTCACCTGCCTTTGGGGATGGTTTTTAGGGTCACACGCAGTAATGGACTGGGCATAAAAGGCCCAGCTTGGTGCTTGGTGTCTGGGGGACTCTCACAGAATGGTTGCTGTTATTAGTGATAATGTTAATTACAGACCACTTGAGAATGGCTAGAATGGATATGTGCCTAAAGTGCATAGTTGCTGAGCAGAGAGAGGGACTTCTGTCAGGGATGGGGATGAGCGGTGGCGGGTGGGGAAGTACCCAAGCTTGTTGAGGGTCAGCCTGGAGGTTGAATCAGAGCTTGCCAAGTGGAGAAGGCACAGAGGGAAGGCATGGGCAGAGGCCTGGTGGCCTGGCAGAGCAGGGCTTGTCTGAGGAATGGGAAGTAGTTTAGTTTGACAATGAGGAGGTCACTGGGGACTCAAGGGAAAGGAGCACTGGTCAGCAGAAGCCAGATCGTGCAGGCTGAGGAATGAAGAGGACGTAAGGAAATGGTGACAGCAAATGTTTATTTGTTCACAAGTTCAATGGAGAAGGAAAAGAGAGAGATGCTGGGTTGAAGAAAGATTTTTAGGCTGTGAGAAATGTGGCAGGTTTATGGGCTGAGAGGAAGGAGTCAGGGAAGAGGTGGAGGAGAGAGGCAATGGCTGGGCAGCTCCAGAGGAGGACGAGGAAATTGAAGCAGGGTTAAGGGGGAAATCTCAGCTTCCGTAGGAGAAAAGAAGGCAAAGCTGGGTGTGGGGCATTGGGAGGAGGCTGCTTATCTCCCACTGCCTTCCCGACACACTCCTCCCATGGACCCTCCCGGCAGACTTGCACACTACACAAAGCACGCATTCATTCTCGCTTGCTCACTCACATACTGGCACCTTTTTCTCTAGGCCACCTCCCAGTTGATCTCTGACACATGTCAAGCCCCTCTCCTCCAGGAAGTTTCCCTGCACCTCTCCCAAGTGTTCTCTGAGCAACAGTTTCTCCCTCTAGCAGAGAATTAACTGGGCCCTAAACTCCCGGAGGGCAGGGTTCCTAGCTTTGCATCTCCACACCCTGCACCAGCATGAGGCTGGCCCACAGTAAAGAGAGAACTAGAATCTGTAATGGCCTGGCCTGCACCTCCCTTGGGTTGGACTGATCCGGGGTGGGAGCTGCAGCTCTTCCTGGGTCCCTATCATAGAGTGCTGGGTGCTGGGCCATTGCTCTCCCATAGCAGGTTCCCCTCACTAGGAGTAAGAGACCACGGGAGTAAGGTGTCCATTCAGCATCAAGCACATGGCAGGCAGTGAGCTCCATCCACTCTGTGCATTTGCACATGTAGCCTGCCAGGATAGCCGAGGGAGTGCACTGCCAGCCGTGCTGTGTGGACAGAGCACAAGCCTAGAGGTAGCATTCCCGGCTCCCTCTCCGCAGTTGGCCAGTGCCTCCTTCCCAGGTTCCAAGTGAGGAAAGGATCTCAGGTCATGGCTCTGGAGAGGAAGGCTCTGTGCTGAGAGAGTTACTTCCTGGACAAACCCAGACTGAGCCACCACGGGCTTGCTCTTATTCCTTCTCTGTGGTCTTCCCACCAGAGCAGATTTCCTCAGTCTTGACTGGCAGCTCACCTCTGATACCTTCGCCACAGGATCAGTTCCTCCTGATGTGAAAAGCAGGCCTCTTCAGAACCACCAGTGCTGAGGCGGTGGATGTGACATGCATCTTTTGAAACATCCTATGTGCCTCTTCAGATCTCCCCATGTTCCCTGTTCCCATCTTTCCTTCTCCCTGGCTTCTGGGATTTCCACAATGGGACCTCAGAGAGCACCTCTCTTCTGCTTGCAGCTCCCTCCCTGCTCTGCCTGGCCCCTGCCTGCCCCAGAAGGACAGGCACTTGTGGGCACACGCAGGGCCTAGCTGTGGGTTAGGTCTAAGCAGTGACAGCAAACAGGATATGCTTTCTTCCCGTGGCCTCTGCTGCTGAGGCAGTGGGGCTCCAGGAGTTAGCTGCCATCCTGCCAGTTATCCACTCACCTGGGTAAGCAGGCCTCCCTCTTCTGGGATGCCCTCCATCTTTGGCCTCAGAGTCAGGCTTCTCAGTGTAGACCTGGCCTTTGGGAATTTCTGGCAGTCAGCAAGGGGAGGAGCTGTGTCAGTCCTAGCACCCCACGGTCCCGTCAAGCCCTGTCCCAGGCTCCACAAGCATCACAGGAGAAAGGAGAGTTTTTTGCAGCCTTAGGGTGGAAATTAAGTAAATTGCCTTTAACCACAGGAAAGTAGATGAGGTGTAGGAGATAGCCAGGGATCTCCCAGTGAGGCAGCAGAATAGAGGGAAAGAGGTACTTGACTTCGAAGACTAAACATAGTAAAGAGTTGAAAGCAACAGTTCAAAAATTAGGCTTTGCCTCAAGCCCAAGGAGCACTTTGATGGGCTAATAGGATTTTCTGGCCTTTGTTTTTGGTCCTGATGATGAGCTTTCCAAGAGCACTTTTGGACAGACAGCCCATTGGCTGCTAGTCCAGTTCCCTGTCTGCTTCCCTGGGGCAACCTCTGGCTGGGGAGAAAGGCCTTTCCTCTGCCCTCGCCCATGCCTTGGGGCCAGAGGTGGAGTCTTATGCTGGCTTTGGGTTTCAGTGGGCCAGGTGAATTATCCAAAAGTAGCAGACAGCTCTTCCTTCGATGAGGACAGCAGCGATGCCTTATCCCCAGAACAGCCAGCCAGCCATGAATCCCAGAGCTCGGTGCCATCACCCCTGGAAGCCCGAGTCAGCGAATCACTGCCCAGTGCCACCTCTGTGTCCCCTACTCAGGTGAGCGTGCCCATTTCCAGATGCTTCTCCTGTTCCCCAAGGTCCCCAAGGACCTTGCTTGGCCCCAAGGACACTTGCTTGGCCCGCCCAGAAGTAAGGTATCTCCCTGGGCCTGGTGGATGACTCCTACTCTAGCCCAGGGAGGCCAGGGGGGTGTTGCCCCAGTAGTTCAGGAGATGGCTGCTTGCGGGGAGGGGCATGCTGGCAGTGGGCCCACTATTTCATCATAGACAGTTTGAGCCAGCCTAGACAGAGGACGCTGGCTAAGGCTGCCTCGAAATTGGATTCATGAATCTCTCTAGCTGCCCCATTTTCATTCATTCAGAATAGCCTGCTTTGCTTGAGTGCATTCAGTTCAGTGATCTTTTCCCTGACCTTATGTGTTTTCCTTTTCCATTCCCTCTCCCACCCTGGGAGTGCCCTTTCCTTCCCCGGTCTTTGCCCATCATTTATCCTCTCTGGCAGAGATGGCATCCCAAGTGCTGACTGCCATCCTGCCTCCTGTACAGGATCCCTGATCCCTTGGAAGGGCAAGGTGGGAGCAACCAGGAAAGGGAAGGTGGCCTTACTTCCCTGCTCCCCTCTCAGGTTGTATCTCAACTCCCGATGGGCCCGGATTCCAGAGAAACACTGTTTCTGGCTGAGCAGCCACCTCTGCCTCCCCCACCCCTGCTGCCTCCCAGCCTCACCAATGGAACCACTGTCCCCACTGCCAAGCCCACTCCAGCGCTCATTAAGGTACAGTTCTTCCAGGGGGTTGGGCCCTCCCCTTCCCTTTGTCCCTCTAAGCCCTGCAGGGATACATTCCAGCTGATGGGGCACCTGCAAGGGGTGGGGGACATATCTCCTCCCACTGGTCAGGGACCAACAGAAGTCACTAAGGTCATCTGGAGCTTTCTTCCCATGTCCTCCTTTTCTCCAGGGAAACACTGGCAGTGACCATGATAGCCACCATTTACTGAACACAGCATGCCATGTATTCATTCATTCATTCATTCATTTCTTCATCCATGACAGTCCCCACATGTTATTGAATCTATTTGACAGTCTCATGAAGTAATAGTACTACTTGTTTTGCAAATGATGAATCAGAGAAATGAAGTGATTTGCCCGAGGTCACACAGCTGGCACTGTTGAGTGTTTATGTTTATTTCCCTTCTCTAAGGCCTACACTGATAAAACTGAAAGGAGCAAGGTTTGCCATCGACCCCATAAATACCCACTGGGGGCCTCCGTGTGAAGGGCACTGTACTGGGCCTACTGGCATGCAAAGGGATTGTCAGTTGTTAATTTCATCAGCACCAAGAGCTGATGCCTTGGTCCTCCCTGCCCTGCCAAACCACCTGGCCTCTGATCTCTGCAACCTTAGTCCCAGGACTTCCAAGTGTTCTATATAAGTCCTTTAGCTCTAATTGGTTAATAGTGTTCTTCAAGTCTCCTATTTCTGTATTGATCTTCTGTTTAAATGCTCTGTCAGTTACTGAAATGTGTATTTAATTCTCCAATTACTATTGTATACAGTGTATTACTCCCTTCATTTCTATTTATTTTGCTTCATATATTTTGGAGCTGTGTTCTGAGGTGCATATATGTTTACAATCATTATGTCTTCTTGCTGATTGAACATTTTATCAATATATAATGTCCTTCTTTGTCTCTTATAATCTTTTCTGACTTAAACTCTATTTTGTCTGACAATAACGTAGCTACTCTGGCTCTCTTTCGATTACTGTTTGCATGGAGTATTTTTTTCCACACTTGCTTTCATCCACTCTGTGTCTTTGTACTTAAAGTGAGTTTCTTGTAGCTAGCATATAGATGGATCACACTTTCTCATTCTCATCCAGTCTGCCAAGCTCTGCCCTTTTTTTTTCTTTTTTCTTCTCCGGGTTACGGGGACTGGGGATTGAACCTGGGACCTTGTATGTGGGAAGCCGGTACTCAACTACTGAGCCACATCGGCTTCCCTGAGTTGTTTTTCTTTGTTTTGCTTGTTGTTTGTTTTTGTTTTTTTCAGGAGGCACCGGGAACCGAACCCGGGACCTCCCATGTGGGAGGCGGGTGCTCAGTCGCTTGAGCCACATCCGCTTCCCCAAGCTCTGCCTTTTAATAGGGGAATTTAATCCATTGGCATTTGGCATTAAGGTAATAACTGAGAAGGAAGGATTTATTTCTGCCATTCAGCTGTTTTCTCTGTCTTGTATGTCTTTTGTTCCTCAGTTAGTTCATTACTGCCTTTTTTGGGTATTTTGTACCATTTTATTCCCTTCTTTCCTTTTCTCTACACTTTTTCATTATTTCTTATTGGTTACCTTTGTAGTTACAATGAACATGTTAAACTAATAGCAACCTAATTCAACTAGTACCAACCTAGTTTCGGTAGTATATAAAAGCTCTACTCCTGGGGAGGGGGTGTAGCTCAGTGACTGAGTGCCTGCTTCCCATGTACAAGGTCCTGGGTTCGATCCAGAAAAAAAAGCTCTACCCCTGTATATCTTTGTTCCTCCTCCTTTATATTATTATTATCTCAAGTTATTTCTTTATACATTCTATGTCCAGTTACATAGATTTTAAATGTTATTTTACACATTTGCCTGTTAAGTGATAAGGTGGGGGGGATAGTTACAAACCAAAAGTACAATAATACTGGATTTAATTTACCCTTGTAGTTAAACCTTAGCCAGTGTTCTTTCTTCTTATAGCTTTGAGTTATACACTCTCTGTGTCCTTTTATTTCAGCCTCCTTTAGCATTTCTTGTAGCACAGGTCTTCTGGTAATTAACTCTTTCAGCTTTTGTTTATCTATAAATGTCTTAATTTTTCCTTAATTTTGAAAGATAATTTTGCTGGTTATAGAATTCTTGGTTGACTGTTTTCTCTTTAAGGATTTTACGCCATCCCACTGTCTTCTGGTCTCCATGGTTTCTTATGAGAACTCTGTTAATTTTATTGGGGAATCCCTTGTATGTGATGAGTTCTTCTCTGTTCTCTTTTGCTGCTTTCAAAATCTTTTCTTTGTCTTTGGATTTTTTGACTGTGTCACTCTAATGTGTCATGGTGTTGATCTCGTGTACTTTTATTCTGCTTGGATTTCATTGAGCTTCCTTGATACGTATATTCATGTCTTTCATCAGATTTGGGAAGTCTGGGGCCATTATTTCTTCAAATATTTTTTCTGCCCCTTTCTATTTCTCTTGTCCTTCTAGGACTCCAATGATGTGTGTGTTGGTTTGCTTGGTGGTGTCCCACAGGTTCCTCAGGCTCTGTTCACTTGCCTTCATTGTTTCCCTTTTGCTCCTCACACTGGATAATTTCAATTGTTTTGTTTTCAAGTTGGCTGATCCTTTCTTCTGCCTTTTCAAGTCTGCTGCAATTTACCACCTTCTTCCTCCAGCTCTTTCCTGGATGCTGCACAGTGTCCCAGGAGACTCCAGAGTTTCAGAATGGTTGATTCACACCATTCCTGACAGCTCAGTGGTTGTTTAGGTGGAGGGACTGATTCTTGGAGCTTCTACTCCACCATCTTCCCTCAGACCTCCTTGCCTGTTCATTTTGTGGGACTTCCTGATGTTCTCCTCTTGCAACAGCCATGCCTTGTGGTCTCTCATCTGCATGTGACCCTACATTTTCTCTCCTGAGGCCATCAGCTCCCTGTGCTCCATGTCAGGACCTTTTTGTTGCTTCCCTGGCATCCTATCCTGCCCACCCCCCGTCCCTGAAGAGCAGTGATGGACGCCTCCTTTCCCAGGTTCTCCTGTGCTCTGCATGCGCTCTGCTGCCTCCTGGATGTTGCCTCATTAGTTGGCACCTATCTTGCATCTGCATTCTCTTCCTTACTGTCCACAAATGCCAAACATTGTCCCCCAAAATTCTTCCCTCAGACTTGCTCCTTGTCCCTGTTTCCTTCCTGGGGGCACCACACGTCTAGAGGAACAGCTCACGTGCATTTGTCTGCTCTTCCTCTTTACCTGCTTAGGCCTCTGCCTCATTTGCAGGGACAGGGAGTGAACTGAAACCATTCCTGGAGGGTCTCGAATTCCACACCCAGGGGCTCATTCCTTGATCCTTCTTCTCCCCTCAGCTCTCTCTCCTCTCGACTTTGTAGGTGCTCTTTCTCTGGCCCCTTTTCCTTCTCCCTTTTAAATGGGGAAGGGTCTGCCCCCCCACACCCAACCCTGGCCTTGACTTGGCCGCCTCCTCTCTCCTCTCTGCCTTACAATTCCATCTGCTCCCTTGTGCTTTCTGTCCCCACAGGCTCAACAGAGTTGCCCTTTCTCCTCCCTCTTCCCATGCTCCCTGGCAGAACCAGTACCTCTTCCTGACTTCACAGTTATCAAAGTTCAAAACCATGAACCCCAAACTCCTCACCTGCCACGTGCTCGTGACGTCAGTTCTTCTAATAGTGGGTAGCCTCTGCCCAAACCTTCCCTTTAGTCCCCACTGCCACCTGGTCACGACCCTAACTGAGCCCCTGCGTTGGGTCCATCCTTCTCGCTACCATTATCTGCTCAGAAACTTCTAGGCCTCCATAGTCCTTCCCTAGTACTCCTTGGCTAACTCTTGCCGTCTTAATCAACTCCACCCTCCCCTGGTCTGAGGACCGGCCTCCTAGCAATGGCCTGCCAAGCCCTTATGGTCTGTCCAAGTCTTTGATCTTCAAAGCCCAGTGGGAAGCTCTTCCTGTGGTGCCAGCTGGGGGAGTCTGAACCTGAGCTTCTGGAGTCCTGCGAGTGAATCCAGCTCCTTTACCTGTGAGATCCCGATCACTGTGTGGCCTTGGGCAGGCGACTTCTCTGGGCCTTTTCCATCCTTCTCACTAGGACACGATAGCTTCTGCCTGGGCAGGATTCTG
>JAQZBX010077654.1:0-14240 GCA_029593785.1 Cabassous unicinctus
AGATTATTTATTTATTTCTCTCCGCCGCCCCCCCCATTGTTTGCACTTGCTGTGTCTGTTTATTGTGTGCTTGTCTTCTTTTTGGAGGCACCAGAACCAAACCCGGGACCGCCCATGTGGGCGGGAGGCACCTAATTACTTGAGCTACCTCTGCCCCTGCTTGTTGTGTCTTTCATTGTGTTTTCCTCCTTGTGTCTCTTTGTTGCATCATCTCACTTCATCAGCTCACTGTCTTACTCATCTTCTTTAGGAAGCACCAGGAACTGAACCTGGAATTTCACATGTGGTAGGCGGGAGCTCAATCGCTTGAGCCACATCATCTTTTTTACCTCTCAAGAACCTTAGCAGGAAGGAGCAATCATCTCCAGATTTACACATGAGGGAATTTAGATGAAGCACAGCTAAGAAATGGAGAACCAGCACTTGAACAGTGGTTTGACTGAATGTTTAAGAAGAGCTTAAGATTCCTTTAGTTTTGGCTCTCGTGACATGTCCCAGATATCAAAAGATCAATAAATTCCAAGATGCAGAAAGTCAGATCAGTCTGTGCCTTTTTTTATGTTACTTCAGAACCCTAAAGCTCACTGACTGTTTAAAATGGGGTCCTGGAACCAGAGAACAAATATATTTTGAAAAAAAAGTGAATAACTTGCTTTTAAAAGTTACCAGAAGGGAGTGGATGTAGCTCAGTGGTTGAACACCTGCTTCCCATGTACGAGATCCTGGGTTCAATCCCTGGTACCTCCTTTAAAAAAAAGTTACCAGAAGATCAGAGAAAAGCAAATAAGACTTTTCCTTTGTCTTTTCTTCAAGTGTTATGTTTCCTGGTTTCCAGCCACATGGACACCATTTAAGATCACATCTATGTGGGCCAAACTTAAACAGACTTCCTGACACAGCCCCTTTCAGGGATGGTAGGGAAGGGAGGAAGAGGATGTTTCAGGGCCTTTGGTAATGCAAAGAAAGTTCAGAGATACGTCTGGATGTAGGAACTAGAGAGGACCTAATTGCTCTGCATAGAAAAGTGAAAGAAGCTCTTTTCACAGATGAAAAAGTAGCGGATGGGGAGAGAAAGGAAGGGCTGGAACCACTGTGGACACACATGGCTTAGGGAATATTTTTAAGGAACAGTGTTTTAGTTTTCCTGACTGTTCATGCAAATGAGTCAGCTTAAACAATGGAAATTTGTTTGCTCACAATTTTGAGGCTAAGAGAAAATTCAAATCAAGACGTCATCTAGGTGATGCTTTCTTCCCCAAGACTGGTGTTCTGGGGCTGGCTTCCAGTGATCCTTGGTCCTGGGCTCCTCTGTCACATGGCATGGCACATGACAGCCTCTCCTGGCCTCTCCCTTCTCTTCTGGGTTCTGGTGAATTTCTGCTTCTTGCATCCCATGGCTTTCTCTCTATCTGTCTGAGTTTCATTCTGCTTGCAAAGGACTCCAGTAATAAGATCAGCACCCATCAGTTACACTGTAACATCATCAAAAGGTCCTACATAAAATGGGTCCACACCCAAAGGAATGGATTAAGTTTAAGAATGTGTTTTTCTGGGGTACATACAGCTCCGAATCACCACAAACAGGAATGTCCAATATTCATATATGTTTCATATCACTGCAACACTATATTTTTCCACCTCCCCAATACTTCAGCAAAGTCAGTTCAACTTCACTAAGCCATTAAGACACTTTTCCTTCCTTAATGAAAGTGAGTGAAGAGAATGAAAGAAAGGGCAGAAACAATCTTCTTTATACTTTCAAGATGGTAGAACTTCTTGTTTTGTGGGGTAAAAGAAATGTAAGAAGAGAGGAAGGATAGTGTTGCCTCAGAGGTGAGGAAAGAAAGATACCTGTTAAAGAATCCTTTAAACCTATGCTATTGTTGTTTTGTTCCTATATAGAAAGTTACTACCAATAGACTAAGTGAAAAGCTGTGTTCTAGATCTCTCTAGAACCCAACTAGCCAGTTCCCTGCTTTGACTCTGCTCTACCTTCTGTCTCCCTGAGAGCGCCCAGAGAGGGAAAAGCTTAACAACTAAACACCCAAAGTCAAACTCTGGTGAACTTTTCAGGCAATATTTTCCACATGCCCACTCTCCTTATCTGATTCAGCATCAGGATTCATGCAGAACACAATTCCTTTGAACTTATTTACAAGTTGTATCATTATACTTGCCCACATTATACAAGCAGTTTGCAATCTCCCCTAATTCTCTGACTTTAATTATATAATTGAACAAGGCAAAAACTCATTTTTCCCAGGAAACATTAAACATTACCATCTTAATGAAATTCTTAATGAAATGGTCCACTATGCATGCAAATGACTGGCGTGGCTGGGCCAATAGCTTATCACTGGGCGAGGCAAAGAGCAAATGCTCTTTCTTTTGTCAGTCACTGGGACTGTCAGTTCTCACCCACATTTTTAGCTGGAATGATAATTCAACAAGACCAGAAGATGGGCTTCTGTGAGATACACGGATATAATTAAGGTTGGATGAAAAGAGTTTAAATGAAGTAGGAACTGATCTCAACCTATACAAATCAAAACTTATTTTCAAGGCTGAAAGAGCTCACTTAAACTTTTCTTGCCAATTAAAAAAAAAGTTATCAACTGTCCTTCCAGTTCTCCAAAGGTTCACCAGAGGTCTGAAAGATTAACGGTTCTTTTTTTCAACTTACATCCCTGGGAATGAAATAGAAAATGCCTAAAACATAAGAAACTTGGGGGACTTCTGAAATTTTCAACATTATTAATGGACCCTTCAAGTATCTGATCCTTCCCAAGTGAATTTTTAAAATACCCTTGTTGAGTAAAACTCAAGTCTTGTTCACACCACACACGGTCCTCATGCCAAAGTCACGGCCTACCAAAAGCTAAAATGGAAGGAAGGCAGAACTTTTCACACTTATATACAAAGCATGGACAACAGTGCCCTGTGCCAATTAGATGCCAAATGAAAATGTATAATAATAGCTACTACTAATATAACAAATTCCAAGTTCCCAAAACTTGTCAAATCATCACATTGCCAGAAAATGTCATATGCCCAAAATTTCAATACAGAATCATACCCTGAGCATTCATGATATTTTAGAGAAGAGATGAAATCACTGCACCTATCACTGCCCCTGGCTGCATAAATATTATTTCCCTTCCTCTTAAGTTCTTTAAGAAGAACTTAAAGGTGAAGGGAAATTATGTTTATAGTTTATTTTTTAAAATACCTTGAGTACAGAGAATTGAGAAATCTCATATCTCAGTTCACAGAACACTCTTATCAGTCAGGACAGGACCCCTGAGTTTTGTTAATTCCTTCATCTCCAGAAACCTCCATTCTCTCCCCTCCTGTTAACAGGCACCCACTCTAATGTGTTTGGCATGGATTCTAAAATATATACATGTTCGTAAAATATATAATTGTGTGTATTAATTTATATATTTATATATAGTTAATATATTAAGCATATTTAATTTATATAAATCTCATTTGTTTTCTTACTTTTTCACTCAATTCTATGCTTTTCAGCTTTACACATTACTAGATTTACACATCTAGCTCACTGTTTCTAATGACAGAATGGTACCTTTTAAATATCTTAAACAAGTTTCTGAAACATGGCATAAATTGTCTCATTTTCTTTTCCTTCACTGAGGAATAGTGCTCAGGTTAATTGCCGCACTTCTAGTGAGCCATTGGTCAAACCTCTTAATTTCTTCATGTCTTTATATCTTCATCAGTATAATGAGGGGGTTAACCAGATCAGAGTTCATTGATGGCCAGCATGCATTAAATAGCCTGGGAAACTTTTCCAAAATAATGTGCATAACCTTACAGCAAAATCTAAAACAGTAAAACCTGGTATAAATAAATGTTATAGGAAAACTTTGCAGATGATTACAGTGTGCACTTCTGGTTAAAATCCCTGCACAGGCAGCCTGGTCAAGCAAGATAGTGCTTCATTACCCCACAGAGTCTTTGAAAAACTAGCAAAAACTGGCAGAACCATCTTCCTCAGAGCTCCAGAAAATAGTTAAAAGGTTGCAGGAACAGGGCAAGGGCCAAGACGAGAAAACACAGCTTTAAAAACTGTAGGAATAGAGTGATGTTATCAACATGGAGATGTAAAACATACCTTGGAAATATGTCCCCTCAGAATCAGCTAGTAAAAGGACAAATTCCACTTGCTTAGAACTCTGGGAGGATGATAGAGACTGGAGAAGGACTACACGAATGCTGAATCAAGAAAAAGAAAAATAATATCCAAAATCAGGTAGGAAATTTCCATCCTGGATCCACCAGTCTGAACTCCCCTTTACTCTGTCCTACACAGCTTGGGAGTCACACGGAGGCAGCATTCCCCAGGTCCCTCCAGCCACAGATTCAAAATATAGAGCTACTCACAGCAGCAAGCTAAAGCCCCACACATATCCAGGCAAAGGGACCCAAGTTCCCAAAGATCTAGGGCTAATCACAAGATGCTGATTCATGCTGAGTGCTTCATACGAAAGGGCCACAAAAGGGGAAAGAGAGAGACTGTGGCAGAACTGCTGGAAAGAGCGGCATGCACTCAATCCTCTTTCTTGGCTGGACTACCTAAACACAAAACAGAATTTTCTGGATTGACCCCCATCCTGCCCCATTCTGGAGCAGGATACCATAACAGAGAAGAAGCCAGAGGCAGGAAACCCTTACAGAAAAAAAGAGGGGTTAAATTGAACTGCTGTAAGACAGGACAGTCCTCAGAACTGAAAAGTATAAGGAAAGGGGGGCACTGACTGAAGGAGAGAATTTAAACAAATCGTAGGAGCAAGATAGAAAATTCTGCACAAAAACAAACAGAACATATGAAGAATCCTGGACGAGGAACAGAGGAAAAGAAGCTTTCTCTTGGAGGTGAAAATTTTTCACAAAAATAGTGCAATCTTCCCCTGACACATACTCAGGGGAAAAATCAGAGAAGAAGAGCAAAGAAAATCTGAACAGTTAAACATGAGCTACTCTAAAGGTCAGGATAAGTTGGACCAAGTATCAAAGAAGAGCCTTAACACAAAGCCAATCAACAATAAAACCCTAACAAGAGGTAGAAACTGACCTTCAGAGTTAACTCATCAAGATAATCAGATGCCCAGACATCAGCAAAAAATTACAAGCCATACTAAGAAACAGAAAAATATGGCTCTGTCAAGGGAACAAATTAAGACTTCAGAGAAGACACAGAATTTGGAACAAGTCATCAAAGTACTTCAAACAAATCTTCTAAATCATCTTAAGGAGATGAAGGAAAATATGCACGAAGGAAAAAAGAATATTAAGAAGACAATGTATTAGCATAAAAAAGAATTTGAAAATATAAAAAGAAACATATAAATTATGGGGATTAAAGTTACAATAGTAGAGATTAAAAATACACTACAGACACAACTGCACAGTGCACCAAAATACATGAGGCAAACACTGGCAAAACTGAAGGGAGAAATAGACATTGCAACAGTAATAGTTGGAGACTTCAATACACTACTCCCATCAGTAGATAGAACATCTAGACAGCAGACCAATAAAGAGACTGAGAACTTGAATAATATGATAAATGAAGTAGACCCAGCAGATATATACAGAACATTTCACCCAAAAACAGTAGGAAACACATTTTTCTCAAGTGCACATGGATCATTCTCCAGGATAGACCAGTCTCGATAAATTTAGAGAGATTGAATTCATATCTAGGATCTTCTCTGACCATAATGGAATGAAGCTGGAAATCAATAACAGGTACAGAAGTGGAAAATCCACCATTATACAGAAGTTAAACAAAACTCTCTTAAACAAACAGTGGGTGAAAAAAGATATTGCAAAAGAAATCAATAAGTATCATAAAATGAATGAAAGCGAGAACACAAAATATCAAATCTTATGGGATGAAGCAAAAGCAGTGATGGGAGGGAAATTTACAGCCCTGAATGCTAGCATTAAAAAAGAAGAAAGAACTAAAACCAAAGACCTTATTGCACACATGAAGGAACTAGAAAAAGAACAGGAAATTAATTCCAAAGCAAGCAGAATGAAAAAAAAATAAAGATTTGAGCAGGAATAAATGAAATTAAGGATAAAAAAATAAAGAGAATTAACAAAATCTCAAGTTGGTTCTTTTAGAAAATCAATAGAATTGACAATCACTTAGCTTGACAGACAAAGAAAAGAAGAGAGAAGATGCAAATATATAAAATCAGAAATGAGAGAAGAGACATTATAATAACCCCACAGAAATAAAAGGAACACAAGAGGATACTATGAACAACTGTATGTCAATAAATTAGACAACTTAGATGAAATGGAGAAATCCCAAGAAACACATGAACAATCTATACTGACTCTAGAAGAAATAGAAAACCTCAACAGACCAATTAAAAATAAAGAGATTGAATCAGTCATTAGAAACCTCTCAACAAAGAAAAGCCCAGGATCACATGCCTTCAAAGGAGATTCTACCAATAATTCCAAGAAGAATTAATGCCAATCCTTTTAAACTCTTCCAAAATATTGAAGAGGAGGGACCACTACCTAACTCATTTTATGAGGCCAATATCACCCTAATACCAAAGCCAGATAGAGATACTACAAGAAAAGAAAATTTCAGACCTATTTCTCTTATGAATATAGGTACAAAAATTCTCAACAAAATACTTGCAAATTGAACCCAATAGCACATTAAAATAATTACTCACCATGATCAAATAGGTTTTCTCCCAGGTATGCAAGGGTGGTTCAACATAAGAAAATCAACTAATGTAATACTCCACATTAACAATACAAAGGGGGAAAACCACATGATCATCTTGATAGTTGCAGAAAAGGCATTTGAAAAAATCCAGCATTCTTTTTTATTTAAAAAAAAAAAAAGACTTTAAAAATAGGAAAGGAAGGAAACTTCTTCAACATGTTAAAGAGCATATAGAAAAAAAAAACCCACAGCTTCATACTCAATGGTGAAAGACTGACAGCTTTCCCTCTAAACTCTGGGACAAGACACGGATGACCACTGTCACCACTGTTATTCAACATTGAGCTAGAAGTTCTAACCACAGCATTTAGGCTAGAAAAAGAAACAGAAGGCATCAAATTGGAAAGGAAGAAGTACAACTTTCACAATTTATAGATGACATGATCCTATATATAGAAATTCCCAAAAAATCTACATCAAAGCTACTAGAGCTAATCAATGAGCTCAGCAAAGTGGCTGGATACAAGATTAACACACAAAAATCAGTAGTGTTTCCATAGACTAGTAATGGGCAATATGAGGAGGAAATCAAGAAAAAAAAAAAACCATTTACAATAGCAACTAAAAGAATCAAATATCTAGGAATAAGTTTTCCCAAGCATGCAAAGGATTTGTACACAGAAAACTAAAAATATTACTGAAAGAAATAAAAGGTCTAAATAAATGGAAGGACATTCAGTGTTCGTGGAATGGAAGTCTAAATATCATTAATATGTCAGTTTTACCCAAAATGCTTTACAGATTCAATGTAATCCCAATAAAAATTTCAACAGCATAATTTTCAGTAATTGAAAAGTCAATTATTAAGTTTATTTGGAAGGGTAGGGGGCCCCAAATAGCCAAAACATCTTGAAAAAGAAGAACAAAGTTGGAAGATTCACACTTCCTGACTTTAAAGCATGTTACAAAGCTACAGTGGACAAAACATCATGGTACAGACATAAGGATAGATACATTGACCAATGGAATCAAATTGAGAATTCAGAAATAGACCTCACATCTATGGTAAATTGATTTTGACAAGGCTTCCAAGTCCATTCAACTAGAAAAGAATGGTCTATCTCATACCATAGACAAAAATGAACTCAGAATGGATCAGAGACCTTAATATAAGAAGAAGGAATATAAAACTCCTAGAAGTAAATGTAGGGAAGTATCTTCAAGATCTTGTGGTAGGAAATGGTTTCTTAGACTTTACACTCAAAGCACAAGCAATGAAAGAAAAAAATAGGTAAATGAGACCTCCTCAAAATTAAAAACTTTTGTGCATCAAAGGACTTTGCCAAGAAATTGAAAAGACATCCTACTCAATGGGAGAAAATATTTGGAAACTACATATTCAATAAATGTTTAATGTCCAAAATTTATAAAGAAATCCTACAACTCAACAATAAAAAGACAGACAAGCCAATTTAAAAATGGGTAAAAGATTTGAATAGACATTTCTCCAAAGAGGAAACACAAATGGTGAAAAAGCACATGAAAAGATGCCCAGCATCACTAGCTATTAGGGAAATGCAAATAAAAACCACAATGAGATATCATTTCACTCCTACTGGAATAGTCACTATTAAAAAAAACAGAATACTACAAGTGTTGGAGAGGGTGTAGAGAAATAGGAACACTCATTCATTACTTGTGGGAATGTAAAATGATACAGCTGCTATGGAAGACAGATTGGCAGTTCCTCGGGAAGCAAGTAAAGAATCACCATATGATTCAGCAAACCAGCAAAACTGCTACTAGGTATATACCCAGAAGAACTGAATGCAGGGACTCGAACAAATATTTTCACACCTGTGTTCACTGCAGCATTATTCACAATTTCCAAAAGATGGAAGCAACTCAAGTGTCCATCAACTGTTAAATGGGTAAACAAAATGTGGAATATACATAAATGAAATATTATTCAGCTGTAAAAAGGAAGGAAGTCCTGATGCATGTGACAACATGGATGAATGTTGAGGACATTATGCTGAAAGAAATAAGCCAGACACAAAAGGACAAATATTCTATGCTCTCACTTATAAGAACTAATTTTAATAAGCAAACTCATGGATTTAAAATCCAATATGTATGTTGGCAGGGGATAGATTGGGGTTAGAGAATGGGGAATTGATGCTTAACTTGTGCAGAATTTCTATTTAGGTTGATAGTAAAGGTTTGGAAATGGATGGTGTTGGTGGTGGTAGCATATTATTGTGAATTTAATCAATAGCACTGAACTGTGTAGGTGAATGTGATTGAAAGAGGAAACTAGGATGTATGTATTACTAGAATAAAATTTAAAAGATAAAACATATGACAGTACAACACAGTGAACCCTATTGTAGGCAATGGACTATAGTTAATAGTACAAGTATAAAAATGTTCTTTCATGAATTGTAACAATACAAGGTGCTAATAATAGGGTGGTATATAAGGAAAAAATACACCTAATGTAAACTATAGACTATAGTTAATAGCACAATTTTAATATTCTTTCATCAATTGTAACAAAGATACCAAACTAATGCAAAGTGTCAACAATAGGGGAGTATATGGGAATGCTGTATTTTAGATGATTTTTCTGTAAACCTACTTCTCCAATTTAAAAGGAACGTAATTAATTAATTTTTTTAAAAACTGTGGCAATACACTAATGAAGGATGTTTCTGTGGGAGGGTATGGGAGGTGTGGGAAGCGGGGCATATGGGAATCCCTATATTTTTGGTGTAACATTTATGTAATCTAAGTATCTTTCAAATTTTTAAAAAAATTATTATTTTAAAAAAACTGTGGCAATAGGTCATGACACCCTTGCTAGCCCCTCCTTTAGACTTTCCCTGGTGATGTGCAGCCAGCCTGCATTCCCATTGTGGGTCCCTGGCCCTGCTCTGGAGGAAGCAGAGTAATCCCTACGTACATTCAGGGGTACCTGTACATAAGTGCCAATCTATCCCTTGGCATCCTGAATGACTGAACTAGGAAATTTTTCTTGAGTTCAGTCTCCCAGAACTAGCCCTGCAGGAAGAAGCAGCTTGTGGAGAGCCAAAGTAGTATAAGAAACAATTAAGTCAAAGTAGTCTGGGTCAATGGATTACCTGCTTTAAGTCATACAATAGAGTACCCAGTAGGTAGCGAAAGTCTACTTCATAGGGAGTAGAGGGGGCATTCAAATTCCTGTTAAGAGGGGAATTCCTAAGACCATGAGCAAGCAGAAGCCCAGGACAAGATGCAAGCTCAGAAAAGATAGAGAAGACCCTACACTTCACATTTGCCTTAGGCTTATCTTCTTTTTATATATATAGTTTTCCCCCACTGAGAAGGCTCCCTTGTCTGTCTGCTCCTTGTCTGATCATTGTCTCTGTTCATTGTCTCTGCTTGTTGTGTTTGTTATTGTGTCCTCTCGTCGTCTTTAGGAGGCACAAGAACCAAACCCGGGACCTCCCATTTGGGAGGCGGGTGCCCAATCACTTGCACAACATCTGCTCCCTGCTCATTGTGTCTGCTCATTGCAACAGCTTGTCTTCTTTAGGAGATACCGGGAAATAAACCCAGGACCTCCCATGTGGGAGGCAGGCATCCAACTGTTTGAGCCACATCTGCTTCCAGGCTTATCTTCTTGATAGAAGGGTTAAACTCTGAAGGAGAGTACCAGCCAATATGAAGCCAATTTGCAAAGTCTGTGAGAGGTGGCTTTGGTGTTGGTTTGTTTGTTTGTTTTTTAAGCTCCTGAAACTCAAGGAAATCTGTTTCATATCATTAGCTGGATACAAACTTAAGGATTAAACAGTTTGGGGACTAAATCCCAGAGGCAAAACTTTAAAATATTAATATATTGAACAAAAAGAAAAAAAGGGTTGAACAAAAGATAAGATAAACAAAGAAACAAGAAATGATAGCCATCCAAAGGAACAAGATAAAATTTCAAAACCATCAATAAAGAAGACTATGCAACTGGAAAAAGACATTGACCAAAAGGGGGAAAGGGTAAAGACAAATTAGTTTATATGGCTAAGAGACTTCAAAGTGAGTTGGGAGGTCATTCCAGAGGTTACACTTACACACGTCTCGGCAAGATCTCATTGACTGCCAAAGTAAATATTGCCTCAAATAATGGAGACATCCAGACACTACAGGCAGGGCAGACAGCTCAGGAGTTTGGCACCCTGCCAGTGGGCCCTATTTGAGAATTTATGCTCCCTAGTATGACAGAGTTGTACTCAGTTGTGGTTTCCCTACACATAGCTCTTCTGCCCCTTGTATTTGAACCTATAGTTAGTATTAGAGTTGATAGGTATATGTCCAAGAGACTTAAATCTTTGGGCTGTCCATGTGCCAGTTAGGCCCTGAATCTCAACAGAGTTGCAACATCTACTCTCCAGTTCATTGGACTCACTCAGGACAACCAACAAAGAGATGATGATGGACAATGACCACCCCAAGGAATAGAGAGAGTCTGCAACTGCAAGCAAGATAGTCTCATCCATCTGCCCCATGGGATGTAAGTCCCCTCTCAATTAGAGGCAGAGTGGGCATCACCATCCCAGAATCCTCAGGACTGGGAAATGAATGATGGAATAGAGTAGACTTACTGGTATTATAGACTTATTGTTATTTTAACAATGGAAGAACTTTTATCATTGATGTGGAGGCAGTGGCCACTGAAGATTCTAAGGGGAGGGAGAGGGAAAAATAGGTGTAATACGGGACATTTTTGGGACTTGGGAATTGTCCTGAGTGACATTGCAATGACAGATACAAGCTATTATATATTTTGTCATAACTTACAAAATTGTGTGGGAGAGAGTTTAAACTATAATGTAAACTATAATCCACACTTAGTGGCAATGCTCCAAAGTATGTTCATCAATTGTAACAAAAGCACCACATTAATGAAGGATGTTGTTAATGTGGGAAAATGTGGGAGGGGTGTGGGGCACGGGGCATATGGGAATCCCCTATATTTTTTATGTAACATTTATGTAATCTAAGTATCTTTTTAAAAAATTAAAAAGTATATTTTAAAAAAAAAGAAATGAACAAAAATAAAAGCCTAAAGCACACTCTAAAAAAAAGACTAGACTTTGGACATATCAATGACTTTTTTTCCACTTCTTTTATTTTTTAATATGTCCATCATCCCCTCCCCATTAGTTGTCCTGGTGAGTCCATTGAACTGGAGAGTAGGTGTTACAACTCCATTGAGATTCAGGGCTCAGCTGGCACATAGACAGCCTAAAGATTTAAGTCTCTTAGATGTACACCTACCAATGTTTTGTTTTCCAGATGCATTGCTTATTGGTACTTGGTAGCAGTCCCTCAGTGTGGGGAGGCTCACCCCCAGGAGTCATGTCCCACACTGGGGGGAAGTTATTCCTTTCATATGCTGAGTTCAGCTTAGAGAGAGGCCACATTTGAGCCACAAGGAAGCTCCCCGTAGGTAACTCTCTGGCACCCTACATCACTAGGCTAAATTTCAACTTCAAGAGCAAAGGCTCATAAGCACAGTCATTAATATGTTTGAACTAAAGGATATCAGGAATATAATGAATGGACAAACATAAGAGAATTTTAATAAGGAGATAGAAATTTTTTAAAGGAACCAAACAAATACTGGAGTTTAAGACCACAATAACTGAAATGAAAAATTTCCACAGCAGATTGGAACTGGTAGAAGAAAGAACCAGTGAACTCAAAGTCAAGAAAAAAGATACAATACAGGCTGAGAAGCAGAAATAAAAAAGAATTATAAAAATCAAACAGAACCTAAGAGGACTGTGGGCCACCATCATACATACCAATACACTCATTACAGAAGTCCCAGAAGAAGAGAGAGAGAAAGGGTCAGAAGGAATATTCAAAGAAATAATGGCATTAAACTACCCAATTTAATGAAAGACATGAATATGCACATTCAAGAAGCTCATTGAACCCAAAATAGGATAAACTTGAAAAGACCCTGACACATAGTACTCAAACTGTAGAATGCTTAGGAGAAGCAAAGAGTATGAAAGCTGCAGGTGAAAAGCAACATGCTATGTACAAGGGAGTCCCAATAAGATTAATTGCTGATTTCTCATCAGAAACCATGGAGGCAAGAAGGCAGTAGATTGAAATGCTTAAAGTGCTAAAAGAAAACATTACCAACCAAGAATTTTATATCCAGCGAGACTGCCTTGCAAAATTAAGGAAGAGATTAAGACATTCCCAGATAAACAAATGCTGAGGGAGTTCATTACTATTAGACCTGTCCTATAAGCAGTGCTAAAGAAAGTCCTTCAGGATGAAAGGAAAGGATACCAGACAGTGGATTGTAGTGGCATAAAGAAATAAAGATTTCCAGTAAATGTAATTGTATTTGTCAGGGTTCTCCAGGGAAAGAGAACAAAGAGGAAATATATATATTACATAAATATGAGATTTATTATAGGAATTGGCTCACACAACTGTGGAAACTGGCAAGTCTGAATTTCATAGGACAGGCTGTGAGCTGGGAAAACTGATGAAGGTTTTCAACAAATTCTGCAAAAGAAGCTGGCTAGCTGAAGTGGAGCTAGAAATTCTCCTTTCTGACTGCTGAAATGATCAGTTCTCCCTTTAAAATCTTCGACTGATTGGATGAAATTGCTGAAGGTAATCTCCTTTATTGACTGCAAATGTAATCAGCCATAGATGCAATCAACTAACTTATGATTTACATCCACAAAATATCCTTACAGTATTAATTAGGCCATTGCTTGCTTGACCAGACAACTGGACACCATGAGCTATCTAAGTTGACCTTCAGCTTAACCTTCACAGTAACCATATGGATACCTGTAAAATCCAATATTATTGTATTATATTTTTTGGTACTTAACTCTACTTTTTATAACTTACAGATTCTAAACTGCAAATTCATAAAAATTAATGATAATCTATGGCTTGGGACATACGATTTATAAACATATAAGTTATAACAAGTACAACAAAAAAGGTGGGGGGCAGAGATGTATAGGAACCATGTATGTGCATGCTATAGAAGTTAAGTGGGTATCAAATCAAACATGATTGATATAGATTTAGGATTTTAAATTTAAGCCCTATGGTAACCACCAAGAATATATGAAAAATATATAAAGAAAGAAATGAGAGGTGACACAAAATGGTATAATACAAGATAACCAAAAAATATGAAAGTAGGCATTAACAAAAGAATTGAGAGACAAAAAAGGTATAAGACTTACAAAGAAAAAAAGAGCAAAATGGCAGCAGAAATTCTTGCATTATCGGTAGTTATATTAAATTTAAATGGATTAAACTCTCCAATCAAAAGTTAGAGATGGGCAGAATGGATAAAAAAGTATGACTTGGGAAGCAGATGTGGCTCAAGTGATTGAGCTTCTGCCTACCACATGGTAGGTCCCAGATTCGGTTCCCGGAGCCTCTTGGAGAGGATGAGGAAGACAGTGAGCTGTAGCGATGGGCAGGC